>BTHU01000155.1:0-100855 GCA_036184795.1 Tokudaia tokunoshimensis | reverse complement strand
GAACTGGAAAATATCATCTTTAGTGAGGTAACCCAATCAGAAAAGAACACACATGGTATGCAGTCACTGATAAGGGGATATTAACCCAGAATATCAGAATACCCTAGACACAATTCGCATATCAATAGATTTCTAAGAAGATGGAAGGAGAGACCCCTGGTCCTGGAAAGACTGGATGTAGGGGAATGCCAGGACAGAGAAACAAGAGGGGGTTGAATGGAAAAAAGAGGGAGGGAAGGGGGCTTATGGGACTTTCAGGGAGGGAGGAAACGGGAAAGGGGAAATGATTTGGAATGTAAATAAAAAAACTTAGAAGATAACTCATAATTCTCCATAAACAATGATATTGTTGAAAAAAAAGATGCCTGGGACCCCCATGACATCCTGGTCCTTAGCAGGAGGACCAGAAAACCTGTCACTACTGTGACTATGGCTCTTATGCTGGGGTTGGGAGTCATTAGAAATGGCACTGGTATTTCCTCACTTGTAATGCCAAACAAACATTATGATGAGCTTCAAGAAGCCATAGATGAAGATTTAGAGAATTTAGAAGTAGCTATGTCTCTCATGAGAGATTTTACAACATCCTTATCTGAGGTAGTTTTTCAAAATAGAAGCTGTTTAGATTTATTATTTTTGCAGCAAGGAGGTTTATGTGCTGCCCTAAAGGAAGAATGTTGTTTTTATGCTGATCACACTGGAGTCATAGAAGATTCTCTAGCCAAATTACATGAAGGGTTAGAGGCTCGTAAGAGGTTAAGGGAAAGAGATGCAGGATGGTTTCAGACTTGGTTCAGCACTTCTCCGTGGTTGACTACTCTTCTATCTTCTCTGCTTGGGCCATTGTTAGGTCTGCTCATCCTATTGTCCCTTGGTCCAGTTTTATTCAATAAGCTGACGAACATTCTGAAACAACAGATTGATTGAGTTTAATCTAAACCTATCATTATCAGTGGCTAGCCTTAGCTGATGATTAGTCAATAACAGGTAATCCTCATGGTGACATCTTTACAGGGGGCATCATGATTTTGAACTAAGACAGAAGGCATCCCTTTGCTGGATGTTCATTCAACAACGGCTGCCAACATGACATAAGACTGATTGCACCACAGAACCTAAGACAGGCTCTCATCCATTGGCTTTTATTTTATTTTACAGAAGTGGAACATGTAGGGGACCACTGGAGTCAGACATGTCTTTCTCAGGCCTAAGCAGGGTCAAAGTGGGGGCATTAGTAATGGAAAGTGGTCTGGTCAGTCTGCAAATATTGCTGCTGACTGTACCCTGAAGTCTCGATGAGACACAGTGTGCTGATGTATACTTTAGATTAGATTCTCTGTGAAGGTCAGGTTGTTTGTCCTTGCTAGTTGCTTACCACATCCTGTTTTATTTTTCACTGCCAAATGTTTTACCATATAATGGCTATGTAAACCTCCATTAAATGAGACTTGATCAAAGAATCCTATCTTGTCTCCATTTCTCGAGCTTCATGCCCCCTAGGTCCTCAATCCACCCTTCAGAAACCTCTTTGAGGATAATATAGCTTGGGTCTCAGGCAGCTTGTGTGTACCCTGCTCCCAAGATCTGGGCAGGTCTGCAGTAACCGATGCGCCAGCTCTGCTGTGGGACTTCTACTCTACATAGGGACACCCCCCCCCGCTCTGGGAGAGATTGCACACCCCCGCACAGGGCAGGAGCCTACCAGCTGCCTTTTCGTGACCTCTGTTCCAGGATAGACTGCACTGAGGAGACAGGTACCCAGGTTCTCCCCAATATAACATCACTTGGGACACAGCCTGTTGGGCTTCCATCTGCGCCCAAGAGTGGGACAGGGCTGCGGTCCTCTGGGCGCCAGGTCTGCTGTGGGCCATTTGCCCTGCAGAGTGATCTGCGCTGAGAGAGTGCACTCCGCCATCTTTGCTCCAGCATCAGGGCAACTGGAACCTCCAGACGCAGGGACAGTCAGCCAAAATATGCTGGGGTATCAGGCAGCTTGTGTGAACCCTGCTCCAAGAGCTGGGCAGATCTGCAGTAACCAGTGAGCCAGCTCTGCTGTGGGACTTCCGCCTTGCAGAGGGACCCCCCGCACTGGGTAGGAGCCTACCAGCTTCCCTTTGGCGACCTCTGCTCCGGGAATCCACTACGCTGAGCCTTTGGATGGGCAGGGATTCCGCAAATAACATCACTTGGGGCAAGGCACATCAGGGCTCCAAAGTCACTCAGGAGCAGGGCAGGCCCCAGAAATCGGTGCCAGGGAAATCCCAGTAATCCAGGGGGGTCAGAAATAGCTTTGCAGGCTCACAGGAGGTCCAACCAACAGCCAGCGACAGCAGAACCAACTAACACCAGAGGTAACCAGATGGCAAAAGGCGAATGTAGGAACGTTACTAACAGAAATCAAAGTAATATGGCACCATCCGAACCCAACTCTCCAACAGCAGCAAGTCCTGGATACCCCACCAAAACCGAAAGACAAGATCTGGATTTAAAATCACTTCTCATGATGTTATTAGAGGATTTCAAGAAGGACACAAATAAATCTAATAAAGAATTACAGGAGATCATGAATCAATGATTAGAAACCCTTACAAAAAACACAAAAATCGCTTAGAGAAATGCAGGAGAACATGGGTCAAAAGATGGAGGCCCACAAGGAGGCAACACAAAAATCGCTAAAAGAAATGAATCAACGGGTAGATGCACTTTCAAAGAAATCACAAAAATCGCATACAGAAATGCAGAAGAATATGGGTCAACAAATGGATGCCCATAGGGAGGCAACACAAAAATCCTTAAAGAAATGAATCAACGGATAGATGCCCTTACAAAGGAAACACATGAACTGCTTAAAGAAATGCAGGAGACGATGGATCAACAAATGGAAGCTCATGAGGAGGAAACACAAAAATCGCTTAGAGAAATACAGGAGAACTTGGGTCAAAAGGCAGAAATCCTGAAAGAGGAAACACAAAAATACCTTAAAGAAATACAAACAAACAAGTAAAGGATCTCAGCAAATCTATCCAGAATCTAAAAAAAGGAATCAGAAACAACTAAGAAAACACAAAGGGAGATAACTTTGGAGATAGAAAACCTTGGGAAGAAATCAGGAGTCATAGATGCAAACATCAACAATAGAATACAAGAGATGGAAGAAAGAATCTCAGGTGCTGAAGATACCATAGAAAGCATCGACTCAACAGTCAAAGAAAATGCAAAATGCAAAACATGTGTAACACAAAAAATGTGTAACACAAAACATCCAGGAAATCCAGGACACAATGAGAAGAACAAACCTAAGGATTATAGGTATAGATGAGAGTGAAGATTTGCAACTTAAAGGGCCAGTAAACATCTTCAACAAAATTATGGAGGAAAACTTCCCTAACCTAAAGAGAGAGATGCCGATGAACTTACAAGAGGCCTACAGAACTCCAAACAGACTGGACCAGAACAGAAATACCTCCCGTCACATAATAATCAAAACATCAAATGTACTAAAGAAAGAAAGAATATTAAAAGCAGTAAGAGAAAAAGGCCAAGTAACATACAAAGGAAGAACTATACGAAAAACATCAGATTTCTCTCCAGAAACTATGAAAGGCAGAAGATCCTGGGCAGATCTCATGCAGACAATAAGAGAACAGAAATGGCAGCCTAGACTACTATACCCAGCAAAACTCTCAATCACCATAGATGGAGAGACCAAGATATTCCATGATGAAACCAAATTTTCACAATATCTTTCCACAAACTCAGCCCTGCAAAGGATAATAGGTGGAAACCTCCAATACAGGGAGAAAAACAACACCCTGGAAAAAACAATATCGTAACCTTCTTGCATCAAACCCAAAGTAGATAACCACTCATCAAGAATAGCAGGTGGCAACAATCACTATTCCTTAATCTCTCTTAATATCAATGGTCTCAATTCCCCAATAAAAAGACATAGACTAACAGACTGGATACGTAAACAGGACCCAGCATTTTGCTGCGTGCAGGAAATGCACGTCAGAGTCAAAGAAAAACACTACCTCAGAGTAAAAGGCTGGAAAACAATTTTACAAGCAAATGGTCCTAGGAAATGAGTCGGAGTAGACATCCTAATATCAGATAAAATTGACTTTCAACCTAAAGTCATCAAAAAGGACACAGAAGGACACTACATACTGATCAAAGGAAAAATCCACCAAGAAGAACTCTCAATTTTGAATATTTATGTTCCAAATGCAAGGGCACCTTCATTCGTAAAAGAAACATTACTAAAGCTCAAAGCACACATCGCACCTCACAAAATAATAGTGGGTGACTTCAACACCCCGCTCTCTGAAATGGATCATTCAGGAAAGCTGAAACTAAACAGGAACACAGTGAATCTAATTGAAGCCTTGGAACAAATGGAACTAACATATATATATATATAACATTTCATCCTAGAAAAAAAGAATACACCTTCTTCTCAGCACCTCATGGTACCTTCTCCAAAATCGACCATATAATTGGTCACAAATAAGACCTCAACAGACATAAGAAGATGGAACTAATCCCATGCCTCTTATCAGATCACTATGGAATAAGGGTGGTCTTCAATGGCAACAAAAACAACAGAAAACGCACATACACATGGAGGCTGAGCATTGCTCTACTCAATGATAACTTGGTCAAGGAGGAAATAAAGAAAGAAATCAAAGACTTTTTAAAATTTAATGAAAATGAAGGCACAACATACCCTAATTTATGGGACACAATGAAAGCGGTGCTAAGAAGACAATTCATAGCCCTGAATGCTGCCAAAAAGAAACGGGAGACAGCATACACTAGCAGCTTAATGGCACACCTGAAAGCCCTGGAACAAAAAGAAGCAAATACACCCAAGAGGAGTAGAAGACAGGAAATCGTCCAAATCAAGGCTGAAATCAATCAAGTAAAAACAAATACATCCATAAACGAATCAACAAAACTAGGAGTTGGTTCTTTGAGAAAGTCAACAAGATAGATAAGCCCTTAGCCAGACTAGGCAGAGGACACAGAGACAGTATCCAAATAAAAAAAATGAGAAACAAAAAGGGAGAGATAACAAAAAAGACAGAGGAAATTCAAAAAATTATTATATCCTACTACAGAAGCCTGTAATCAACACAACTAGAAAATCTTGAGGAAATGGAAAATTTCCTTGACAGATACCAAATAACAAAATTAAATCAGGATCAAATAACCCATCTAAAACGTTCTATAACCCCTGAAGAAATAGAAGACTTCATTGAAAGTCTTCCAACCAAAAAAAGCACAGGTCCAGATGGTTTTAGTGCAGAATTCTATCAGACCTTCAAAGAAGACCTAACACCAATACTCTTCAAACTATTCCACAAAATAGAAACAGAAGGAACACTACCCAACTCATTCTATGAATCCACAATTACGCTAATACCAAAAGCACACAAAGATCCAACAAAAAAAGAGAATCTCAGGCCAATCTCTCTTATGAATATCGATGCAAAAATACTCAATAAAATTCTTGCCAACTGAATCCAAGAACACATCAAAATAATCATTCACCATGATCAAGTAGCTTCATCCCAGGGATGCAGGAATGGTTCAAGATAAGGAAATTCATCAATGTAATCCACTACATAAACAATCTCAAAGAAAAAAACCACATGGTCATCTCATTAGATGCTGAGAAAGCATTTGACAAAATTCAGCATCATTTCATGTTAAAGGTCTTGAAAAGATCAGGAATTCGAGGCCCATATCTAAGCATAGTAAAAGCAATTTACAGCAAACTGGTAGCCAACATCAATCTAAATGGAGAGAAACTTGAAGCAATCCCACTAAAATCAGGGACTAGACAAGGCTGCCCTCTCTCTCCATATCTTTTCAATATAGTACTTGAAGTTCTAGCTAGAGCAATTAGACAACAAAAGGAGGTCAAAGGGATACAAATTGGAAAGGAAGAATTCAAACTATCACTATTTGCAGACGATATGATAGTATACATAAGCGACCCTAAGAACTCCACCAGAGAACTCCAACAGCTGATAAACAACTTCAACAAAGTGGCCAGATATAAAATCAACTCAAGCAAGTCAGTAGCCTTCCTGTACTCAAAGAATAAGCAGGCTGAGAAAGAAGTAAGAGAAATGATACCCTTCACGATAGCCACAAACAATATAAAGTATCTTGGTGTGACTCTAACCAAACAAGTGAAAGATCTGTATGACAAGAACTTCAAGTCTCTGAAGAAAGATATTGAAGAAGACCTCAGAAGATGGAAAAATCTGCCATGTTCATGGATTGGCAGGATTAATATAGTAAAAATCACCATCTTGCCAAAAACAATATACAGATTCAATGCAAACCCCATAAAAATCCCAACTCAATTCTTCATAGACTTAGAAAGAGCAATTCAAAAATTCATCTGGGATAACAGAAAACCCAGGATAGCTAAAACTATTCTCAACAGTAAAAGAACTACTGGGGGAATCAATATCCTGGACCACAAGCTGTACTACAGAGCAATAGTGTTAAAAAACTGCATGGTATTGGTACAGTGACAGGCATGTAAATCAATGGAACAGAATTGAAGACCCAGAAATGAATCCACACTCCTATGGTCACTTGATCTTTGACAAAGGAGCTAAAACCATCCAGTGGAAAAAAGATATCCTTTCAACAAATGGTGCTGGATCAACTGGAGGTCAACATGCAGAAGAATGCAAATTGACCCATTCTTATCTCCTTGCACTAAGGTGAATTCCAAGTGGATCAAGGACCTCCACATAAAACCAGACACACTGAAACTAATAGAAGGGAAACTAGGGAAGAACCTTGAACATATGGGCACAGGGGAGAATTTCCTGAACAGAACTCCAATAGCTTATGCTCTAAGATCAAGAATAGACAAATGGGACCTCATTAAATTACAAAATTTTTGCAAGGCAAAAGACACTGTCAAAAAGACAAAGCGGCAACCAACTAACTGGGAAATGATCTTTACCAACCCTACATCCGACAGAGGGCTAATATTAAATATATACAAAGAACTCAAGAAGTTAAACTCCAGAGAGGCAAGTAACCCTATTAAAAACTGGGGTACAGAGCTAAACAAAGAGTTCTCACCTGAAGAATATCTAATGGCTGAGAAGCACCTAAAGAGATGTTCATCATCCTTAGTCATTAGGGAAATGCAGATCAAAACAACCCTGAGATTCCATCTCACACCACTCAGAATGGCTAAGATCAAAAACACAGGAGACAGCAGTTGTTGGCGAGGATGTGGAGAAAGAGGAACACTCCTCCACTGCTGGTGGGATTGCAAGCTAGTACAACCACTCTGGAAAGCAGTCTGGAGGTTCCTCAGAAAACTGGGCATGACACTCCCCGAGAATCCAGCTATACCACTCCTGGGCATATACCCAGAGGCTTTATCTGCATGCAATAAGGACTCATGCTCCACTATGTTCATAGCAGCCTTATTTATAATAGCCAGAAGCTGGAAAGAACCCAGATGTCCCTCAACGGAGGAATGGATTCAGAAGATGTGGTATATTTACACAATGGAATACTACTCTGCAATTAAAAACAATGAATTCACGAAATTCTTAGGCAAATGGTCAGAACTTGAAAATATCATCCTTAGTGAGGTAACCCAATCACAAAAGAACACACATGGTATGCAGTCACTGATAAGGGGATATTAACCCAGAATCTCGGAATACCCTAGACACAATTCGCATATCAATAGATTTCCAAGAAGATGGAAGGAGAGACCCCTGTTCCTGGAAAGAATGGATGTAGGGGCATGCCAGGACAGAGAAGCAAAAGGGGGTTTAATAGGGAAAGGAGGGAGGGAAGCGGGCTTATGGGACTTTTGGGGAGGGAGGAAACGGGAAAGGGAAAATGATATTGATTGTAAATAAAAAAAACTTAGAAAATAAAATAAAATTAAAATAAAGAAAAGAAAAAAAAGGAACCTCTTTGAGAATCCACAGGCAAGTTCACTTTTTGTTTTTTGAGACAGAATTTCTCAGTGTAATCTATGACCCTGAATCCATGATATAACCTAGACTGGCCACAGACTTGTAATCCTCCTCCCTTAGCACCCTGGTGTTGGTATTGTAGGTCTGTGATACCACCTCAACTTTATTAGTCATGTTCAAAATTAATTCAAAACATACCATACATTTTTTTTGTTTTAAAGTAGATATAGAATTACAAATAGTGGACATACATAAAATAAATAAAAATAAAAGAATAAAGACTCACAGTGATATAGAAACTTCTTTTATAAAATAACAGTTGAGTACTTAGATGTAGACTACTATATGAGTAAAATTATCTGAGCCCATTTACATAAATATGACAGAAAGGGACCAAGTAATTGACTGATATACTGGATGCTGAGATTGTAGAAGGGATATCTCTTTTAACTAACCATTTTCCTGCTTTAACACTGTATGTCATACACATTTATGAGAAAATAAATCATCAGCTCAAATGAGTATTAGAATTGGTTTTGATGCTTCAAATAATTTTTCTTATTTGCATTATCAATATGGTGATACATACACACACGCAAACACACACACACACACACAATGTCTATAATATATATATAGACATTGAGGTCTCTCTGTGTCTGTCTCAGTCTCTCTACCTCTTTCTGAGAAAGAGTATCTACATAGTTCCAATTTCTTGGAACTCACTATGTAGACAAAGTTGGCAGACATGCTCCCTGACCAGTAAACATGTGTAGTAAACAAACAACAAGCAAGCAAGTATAAAAACATACTAAAGGATAGTTTGACAAAATGTCACATAAAACAGAGACTCAAGAAGCAGGAAAAGTGAGAAAAGGAGGGAACTGATGGAGATTAGGGAATCCAGAATATCCTGATATAAATCATCAACTTATGAGAGTCCCTCAGCAGATTTAATCTGGAAGAAGGAAAAGTGAGCAAACCAGAAGACAGAGGGAGGGATAGTGCAAGCTGTGGCATGGAAGAGCCAAGGACAACAGAGGGAGGGTGAAGGCAGGCAGTGCTACCACATACATGACAGGACTGTACATGAAAGGAACAGGAAGGAGTGGGGTAATTGCTTTTAGAAATAATGGCTGAAGATGTCTCAAAAATCTTTGAAAACAATTATTGATACATCTCAGAAGTCCTCCCAAATTTAACCATAAAGAATGTAAGGCCTAGAGGTGGTAGATGTCTTCTGGGCCCAGCTGCATACACAGGCTCACAGTGGAGTGATAACATACATGAGACATGTGTAAGCAGAAGCTAGACACAAGCATCAGAGGAAGTAAGTACAAAGTCTCACTGCTAGCCCCTAGCTGGAGAGCTATTGGCAAATGTTAACCACTAGAAAAGGGTCAGTTTTCATTAAGAGTGTCACCTCTTTAACTTGACCACAGTCCAATGGAAAGCCACACTTTGGAGTATAGAGCAGATAAATAAACTTGGTGCGTGCAAAAGAAAGAAAGGTAGGAAGGAAGGAATTAAGGAAGGGAGAGAGAAAGAGAAAGAAAGACAGAAACAAAGAAACCAAGAAAAAACAAAAATAAAAAATAAAAATAAAATGAATGAAAATTTTCATTTCAATTGAAAAGGAAATATCTAAGCAATAACAATATGCAAGATCAACAAAATCAAGTTACAGGCACTAACTTTAAATTTTTTATTATGAAATGAAAATTGAAAACCAATATATAAATTTTTTTACTAAGTGAAAGTTCCAGGATAACCAGGCCTGTATAGACTCTGTCCCAAACAAAACAACAACAAGAACAACAAAATAGTAGCAACACAGGAATGCCAGAAAACACTAACAGAGGGAGGAAAGGTGGGCAGAGGGACTGATATGTCTGCACACTAGAATTGTAGAAGGCACAGTTCATTTTTATTGAATCAGACTTAATGTTATATGCTATATAATGCCCAGATAACAATAATAACATAGTAAATCCAAATGAGCTTCCTGGAACTCCAAATCCTCTCTTGTCAATCCATCAAGTCTGATCTTCCTGTGAGATGGGCTAAGACTGAGGTCTCGGTGGTGAGAAAGAATGAACAGCTGTGGTTTCCCAGAGGTCAACCTGATACTCACAGTTGGGTGCTGGCACTCTGCCAAGAAACATGGAGCAGTACAAGAATGGCAGTAGCAGATAGGTCTCTGATACTGTGATAGCACAAGATGTTGTAAGCTCAGCTGAACACAAGAGCAGAGTGTCTGATGCCAACAAAATAGCAGCATATTTATTGCCCTGAAAATGGTGGATATGTATAGCTGCTGCTGCTTGGCCAATCAGAGCTCAGTCTAGTAGTGAACTGCATGAAAACAGCCATTCTGAATCATCCCAGCTTGGAAACCACATCCCATCTGGAGCAGGAATTAATATCCCATTCCAACAACAGACCCAGTTTTGAGCTTACTATTACTCACTTTCCTGTGTTATCCCATTGAAACTCCTTGCTCTTCTCCAACACTGTACAGGGTTGGATATGGTGCATTCTGACAAGGCGTTGACATGACAATCCAAATAACAAACCTTGTTAAAGTGTTTTTTTCATTCATTTACCTAAAGGATTTGTATCCTGAACTTTGTATCTGATACAAAGATAAAAAGTGATAGCTGATAAGTGTCTTACATAAAACAAGTGCTAAGTTTCAGATAATTGGCAAAACATGAAGGATTCTTAGATGTTTGACAATTCCAACATCATGGCTTAACTACAAATCTCATGGTAAGCACTTTCCTTAAAGCCCCTTTCATGTCCTTGTTCCTCAGACTGTAAATGAAAGGGTTCAGCATTGGGGTCACCACTGTATCAATCATGACAGTTGCCATGTCCTTCCAAGCTGAGTGAAAGAATTAAGGGTTGAAATACAGGGATATGATGGTACCATAAAAGAGACAGACCACAGCCAGGTGCAAGCCACAGGTGGAGAAGGCTTTCCATCTTCCTCCTGTGAATGAGACTCTCAGGACAGTACAAGCAATAAGGATATAAGACACAAGGATGTAAACAAATGGAGTGACCATGATCATGGCTCCCTTTGTAAGTCATGAGGTAATTGAGATGTGTGTCTGAGCAGGAGTGTTTCAGGAGGGGAGTCACATCACAGAAGAAATGAGTGATGATGTTGTTCCAACAAAAAGAAAGTCGAGTCATGAGCAGTGTGTGCAACAGAGCATTCATGTTGACTACTACCCATGATGCAGCAGGAAGTGCACAGAGATAATGGGTCATCTTTGTTGTATAGTGTCAATGGTGGCATATGGCCACAAATTGGTCATAAGCCATCACAGCCAGCAGGAAATTGTCCATATCAGCAAGCATACAGAGAAAATACAGCTGTGTGAGACATTCAGAGAAAGAAATGATCTGACTCCCGAGTATGTAGTTGGCTAATACATTGGAGACAGTGATGGAGGAGAAACAGACATCCACAAAGGACAGGTTGCTTAGGAAGAAGTACATGGGGGTGTGCAGGTTGGTGTCTGTGCTGATGGCCAGGATGATAAGCAGGTTTCCCAAGACAATGGCCAGGTACACAATGAGAAAGAGCAGAAAGAGAAGCTGTTGTTGCTGCTGGGACTGCCTGGAGAGTCCAGGAGGAGGAACTCAGAGACGTTCAGCTGATTGGTACCTCCTATAGATTTTAAAGAAAAGAAAGCAGAAATGTAGGCATCTAGGGGTTTATATACAACAAATCATACCATAGATATTACTTTGTTTTAAAAAATTCCATCAGGACTGCGAAGATGTTTCAATATTTGAAAAGCCTGGCTAATCATCCAGAGGACCCAGGTTCAATTCCCTGCATCCACAGCGTACCTAGCAATAGTGTATAACATTTTTACAGGTGCTCTATTTCCCACTTCTGGACTCTGTTGGCATTGCATCATTTGGCATAAATACTTTCAGGTAAAACACCCAAAGACATAAAATGAAAATTAATTTGAAAAACAGAATATATGCTTTGAAAACACAAGCCTGCATTAGATTGGCTGGGTAAGGGTCTACCCAGAGTGTTCATAAGCAAAGCTTACAATGGTCAGTCAAAGATGGTTCTGGACACACCAGATTCACCCTTGTACTTCACTGAATACAACATAAAATAAAAGTGCATGGGCTGCAGAATGTTTCAGTGGGTAAAGATGATTACTGAAATAAACCTGAAAACCTGAGTTTGACACCAATATATTTGTAAAGGTGCTAAAGATCACTTGACTCTCTCTCTCTCTCTCTCTCTCTCTCTCTCTCTCTCTCTCTCTCTCTCTCTCTCTCTCTCTCTCTCTCTCTCTCTCTCTCTCTCTGTGTGTGTGTGTGTGTGTGTGTGTGTTGTGTAGAGAACCCAATCCAGTTATTCCTCATCCTCCACATGTGCACTGTGGTGGCATGTGTACCCCACAAGCCCAGCAATACATACATTGTCTTAACATATTCACAGATGGCCCTTTCCTGAAATCATATACATATCTGTTTAACTGTCTCTGTTTTTCCTCTAATCTTTTGCAGTTCGTAGAAAACAAGAAAAATAGCAGGAGCCCGAGAGATGGCTCAACGTATAATGACTCATAACCCAAGCCAGATGAGGTCATTTCAAGCCCTTGGGATCCACATGGTAGAAAGAGAAAAGTCATTACAGAGAGAGAGAGAAAGAGAGAGAGAGAGACACACACACACACACACACAGAGAGAGAGAGAGAGAGAGAGAGAGAGAGAGAGAGAGAGAGAGAGAGAGAGACGTGGTCAACCAATCTTTAAAACTTTAGTGAGAAATGTTACTCTTGTGTTCAACTCAACTGAGTCTTATGGACTCAAAATCGCTGGTATTGGTCCTTCGACAAGGATAAATGAACATAATCTTTTAGAAAAGAAATTGGCATATGTGCTACTCTTACAATGCCTGACAGCTCAGTGCAACAACTACCCCATGTTCACTAACATAGAGCTGATGGACAATTGTGTCTTTATTCTAAAGATCAGAAAAGCTCAGAATCCCAGGAGGATTCTGAGCACGTGAAGAGTGGATGATCTCTTCTCAGTGCAGCAAGCAGGTGTGGGGACTAGGAAAGATATTTACTACAGAATCCTTCCCAGTGGGCTAGACTCCCTGAGGATCTAATTAAAGACAGACTGTAATCAACCTGCCTAGCTTCTGGTCTCTTTGGACCAACTATGAGGAAGAAGTAAAACATCTTAATCCTGAGTTAGAATATGGGAATCAGCAATCTGGGTGGGGACAAGGTCCAAAAGAAATTCCCTACAAGTATCATCATCTCAGTGAAGTAAGACTCTAGGTTTGCATTAGCCCAGAGTCTTTTCTGACAATACAAAAACTGAAGGTACTACAGCTGTTTGGAGAATGCCACACTTTTGTCTCCTGTCTTGTTGATAATGGTATAAAAATTATGGTGTATTTCCAAATGAGAAGATGGAAGGCAAGAATAGAATAGATGGAATTAGACTTGAGAATGATCCTGAAACAATTTGTGGGAAATAACAGCAAAGAAAGGGAAAGAAGAGTGTGTGACCAGACATGACTGAAAAATATGTGCACCAAGAGCAATTTTCATTTGAGTTGTCATCCCACCTCACAATGGATCGCCTAAATCTGCAAATCTGTATGGTCCGGTTTTTTATTATTTATTTTATTTTATTTTTTTAATTTACATTCCAAATCATTTCCCCTTTCCCGTTTCCTCCCTCCCCAAAAGTCCCATAAGCCCACTTCCCTCCCTCTTTTCTCCATTCAACCCCCTCTCATTACTCTGTCCTGGCGTTCCCCTACATCCAGTCTTTCCAGGACCAGGGGTCTCTCCTTCCATCTTCTTAGAAATCTATTGATATGCGGATTGTGTCTAGGGTATTCTGAGATTCTGGGTCAATATCCCCTTATCAGTGACTACATACCATGTGTGTTCTTTTGTGATTGGGTTACCTCACTAAGGATAATATTTTCAAGATCTGACCAATTGCCTAGGAATTTCGTGAATTCATTGTTCTTAATTGCAGAGTAGTATTCCATTGTGTAGATATACCACATCTTCTGAATCCATTCCTCCGTTGAGGGACATCTGGGTTCTTTCCAGCTTCTGGCTATTATAAATAAGGCTGCTATGAACATAGTGGAGCATGTGTCCTTATTGCATTCAGGTAAAGCCTCTGGGTATATGCCCAGAGGTGGTATAGGCGGATCCTCCAGGAGTGTCATGCCCAGTTTTCTGAGGAACCACCAGACTGCTTTCCAGAGTGGTTGTACCAGCTTGCAATTCCACCAGCAGTGGAGGAGTGTTCTTCTTTCTCCACATCCTCGCCAACAACTGCTGTCTCCTGTGTTTTTGATCTTAGCCATCCTGACTGGTGTGAGATGGAATCTCAGGGTTGTTTTGATTTGCATTTCCCTAATGACTAAGGATGATGAACATCTCTTTAGGTGCTTCTCAGCCATTAGATATTCTTCAGGTGAGAACTCTTTGTTTAGCTCTGTACCCCATTTTTTAATAGGGTTACTTGCCTCTCTGGAGTTTAACTTCTTGAGTTCTTTGTATATATTGGATATTAGCCCTCTGTCGGATGTAAGGTTGGTAAAGATTATTTCCCAGTTAGTTGGTTGCTGCTTTGTCTTTTTGACAGTGTCTTTTGCCTTGCAAAAATTTTGTAATTTAATGAGGTCCCATTTGTCTATTCTTGATCTTAGAGCATAAGCTATTGGAGTTCTGTTCAGGAAATTCTCCCCTGTGCCCATATGTTCAAGGTTCTTCCCTAGTTTCCCTTCTATTAGTTTCAGTGTGTCTGGTTTTATGTGGAGGTCCTTGATCCACTTGGAATTCACCTTAGTGCAAGGAGATAAGAATGGGTCAATTTGCATTCTTCTGCATGTTGACCTCCAGTTGATCCAGCACCATTTGTTGAAAGGATATCTTTTTTCCACTGGATGGTTTTAGCTCCTTTGTCAAAGATCAAGTGACCATAGGAGTGTGGATTCATTTCTGGGTCTTCAATTCTGTTCCATTGATCTACATGTCTGTTACTGTACCAATACCATGCGGTTTTTAACACTATTGCTCTGTAGTACAGCTTGAGGTCTGGGATACTGATTCCCCCAGAGGTTCTTTTACTGTTGAGAATAGTTTTAGCTATTCTGGGTTTTCGGTTATTCCAGATGAATTTTTGAATTGCTCTTTCTAACTCTATGAAGAATTGAGTTGGGATTTTGATGGGGATTGCATTGAATCTGTATATTACTTTTGGTAAGATGCTCATTTTTACTATATTAATCCTGCCAATCCATGAGCATGCAGATTTTTCCATCTTCTGAGGTCTTCTTCAATTTCTTTCTTCAGAGACTTGAAGTTCTTGTCATACAGATCTTTCACTTGTTTGGTTAGAGTCACGCCAAAATACTTAATATGGTTTGTGACTATCGTGAAGGGTATTATTTCTCTTACTTCTTTCTCAGCCTGCTTATCCTTGAGTATAGGAAGGCTTCTGACTTGCTTGAGTTGATTTTATAACCGGCCACTTTGCTGAAGTCGTTTATCAGCTGTAGGAGTTCTCTGGTGGAGTTCTTAGGGTCGCTTAAGTATACTATCATATCGTCTGCAAATAGTGATAGTTTGACCTCTTCCTTTCCAATTTGTATCCCTTTGACCTCTTTTTGTTGTCTAATTGCTCTAGCTAGAACTTCAAGTACTATATTGAAAAGATATGGAGAGAGAGGGCAACCTTGTCTAGTCCGTGATTTTAGTGGGATTGCTTCAAGTTTCTCTCCATTTAGATTGATGCTGGCTACTGGTTTGCTGTAAATTGCTTTTACTATGTTTAGATATGGGCCTTGAATTCCTGATCTTTCCAAGACCTTTAGCATGAAAGGATGCTGAATTTTGTCAAATGTTTTCGCAGCATCTAATGAGATGACCATGTGGTTTTTTTCTTTGAGATTGTTTATGTAGTGGATTACATTGATGGATTTCCTTATATTGAACCAACCCTGCATCCCTGGGATGAAGCCTACTTGATCGTGGTGAATGATTGTTTTGGTGTGTCCTTGGATTCGGTTGGCAAGAATTTTACTGAGTATTTCTGCATCGATATTCATAAGAGAGATTGGCCTGAGATTCTCTTTCTTTGTCGGATCTTTGTGTGCTTTTGGTATTAGTGTAATTGTGGCTTCATAGAATGAGTTGGGTAGTGTTCCTTCTGTTTCTATTTTGTGGAACAGTTTGAAGAGTATTAGTGTTAGGTCTCCTTTGAAGGTCTGATAGAATTCTGCACTAAAACCATCTGGACCTGTGCTTTTTTTGGTTGGAAGACTTCCAATGACAACTTCTATTACTTCAGCGGTTATAGGATGGTTTAGATGGTCTATTTGATCCTGATTTAATTTTGGTACTTGGTATCTGTCAAGGAAATTGTCCATTTCCTCAAGATTTTCTAGTTGTGTTGAATACAGGTTTTTATAGTAGGATCTGATGATTTTTTTAATTTCCTCAGTTTCTGTTGTTATCTCTCCCTATTCGTTTCTGATTTTATTAATTTGGATACTATCTCTGTGCCCTCTGGTTAGTCTGACTAAGGGCTTATCTATCTTGTTGATTTTCTCAAAGAACCAACTCCTCGTTTTGTTGATTCTTTGTATGGTTTTATTTGTTTCTACTTGATTGATTTCAGCCCTGAGTTTGATGATTTCCTGCCTTCTACTCCTCTTTGGTGTATTTGCTTCTTTTTGTTCCAGGGCTTTCAGGTGTGCCATTAAGCTGTTAGTGTATGCTGTCTCCCGTTTCTTTTTGGCGGCACTCAGGGCTATGAATTTTCCTCTTAGCACTGCTTTCATTGTGTCCCATAAATTAGGGTATGTTGTGCCTTCATTTTCATTAAATTTCAAAAAGTCTTTGATTTCTTTCTTTATTTCCACCTTGACCAAGTTATCATTGAGTAGAGCATTGTTCAGCCTCCATGTGCACGTGGGTTTTCTTTTGTTTTTGTTGCCATTGAAGACCACCCTTATTCCATAGTGATCTGATAGGAGGCATGGGATTATTTCTATCTTCTTATATCTGTTGAGGTCTGATTTTTGACCAATTATATGGTCAATTTTGGAGAAGGTACCATGAGGAGCTGAGAAGAAGGTGTATTCTTTAGCTCTAGGATGAAATGTTCTATATATATATATATATCTGTGAGTTCCATTTGGTCCAAGGTTTCAATTAGATTCACTGTGTCCCTGTTTAGTTTTTGCTTTCCTGAACGATCCATTTCAGAGAGCGGGGAGTTGAAGTCACCCACTATTATTGTTTGCGGTGTGATGTGTGCTTTGAGTTTTAGTAAAGTTTCTTTTACGAATGAGGGTGCTCTTGCATTTGGAGCATAGATATTCAGAATTGAGAGTTCTTGATGGTGGATTTTTCCCTTGATCAGTATGTAGTGTCCTTCTGTGTCTTTTTTGATGACTTTAGGTTGAAAATCAATTTTATCTGATATTAGGATGGCTACTCCACCTCGTTTCTTGGGGCCATTTGCTTGTAAAATTGTTTTCCAGCCTTTTACTCTGAGGTAGTGTTTGTCTTTGACACTGAGGTGCGTTTCCTGCATGCAGCAAAATGCTGGGTCCTGTTTACGTATCCAGTCTGCTAGTCTATGTCTTTTAATTGGGGAATTGAGACCATTGATATTAAGAGAGATTAAGGCATAGTGATTATTGCCATCTGCCATTCTTGACGCTATCTTTATGTTTGAGTGGTTATCTACTTTTGGGTTTGACGCAAGAAGGTTATTATCTCATTTTTTCCAGGGTGTTGTTTCTCTCCCTGTATTGGAGGTTTCCACCTATTATCCGTTGCAGGGCTGGATTTGTGGAAAGATATTGTGAAAATTTGGTTTTATCATGGAATATCTTGGTCTCTCCATCTATGGTGATTGAGAGTTTTGCTGGGTATAGTAGTCTAGGCTGGCATTTGTGCTGTCTTAGTGTCTGCATGAGATCTGCCCAGGATCTTCTGGCTTTCATAGTCTCTGGTGAGAAGTCTGATGTGATTCGGATAGGTCTTCCTTTGTATGTTACTTGGCCCTTTTCTCTTACTGCTTTTAGTATTCTTTCTTTGTTTAGAACATTCGGTGTTTTGATTATTATGTGACGGGAGGTATTTGTGTTCTGGTCCAGTCTATTTGGAGTTCTGTAGGCTTCTTGTACGTTCATCGGCATCTCTCTCTTTAGGTTAGGGAAGTTTTCCTCCATAATTTTGTTGAAGATGTTTACTGGCCCTTTAAGTTGCAAATCTTCACTCTCATCTATACCTATAATCCTTAGGTTTGTTCTTCTCATTGTGTCCTGGATTTCCTGGATGTTTTGGGTTACACGTTTTTTGCATTTTGCATTTTCTTTGACTGTTGAGTCGATGCTTTCTATGGACTCTTCAGCACCTGAGATTCTTCCATCTCTTGTATTCTATTGTTGATGTTTGCATGTATGACTCCTGATTTCTTCCCAAGGTTTTCTATCTCCAAAGTTGTCTCCCTTTGTGATTTCTTAGTTGTTTCTTCTTCCTTTTTTAGATCCTCGATCGATTTGCTGAGATCCTTCACTTGTTTGTTTCTATTTTCCTGTATTTCTTTAAGGTATTTTTGCATTACCTCTTTCAGTATATCTTCCTGATGACCCACATTCTCCTGCATTTCTCTGAGCGATTTTTATGTTTCCTCCTCATGGGAATCCATCTGTTGATCCATTGTCTCCTGCATTTCTTTAAGCAGTTCTCATGTTTCCTTTGTAAGGGCATCTAACCGTTGATTCATTTCTTTAAGCAATTTTTGTGTTGCCTCCTTATGGGCATCCGTCTGTTGACCCATATTCTTCTGCATTTCTTTATGCAAATTTTGTGATTCTTTTGTGAGTGCATCTACCCGTTGATTCATCTCGTTAAGCGATTTTTGTGTTGTCTCCTTGTGCGCCTCCATCTTTTGATCCATGTTCTCCCGCATTTCTCTAAGCGATTTTTGTGTTTCCTTTGTAAGGGCTTCTAACCGTTGATTCATGGTCTCCTGTAACTCTTATGAGATTTATTTGTGTCCTTCTTGTGATCCTCTAATAGCATCATGAAAAGTGATTTTAAATCCAGATCTTGTCTTTCGGGTGTGGTGGGGTATCCAGGACTTGCTGCTGTTGGAGAGTTGGATTCGGATGGTCACACATTACTTTGATTTCTGTTAGTAACATTCCTATGTTTGCCTTTTGCCATCTGGATACCTCTGATGTTAGTTGGTCCTGCTGCCACTGGCTGTTGGTTGGACCTCCTGTGAGCCTGCAAAGCTATTTCTGCCCCAACCACCCCCCCGGATTACCAGGATTCCCCTGGCACCGATTTCTGGGGCCTGCCTGCTCCTGAGTGACTTTGGAGCCCTAATGTGCCTTGCCCCAAGTGATCTTATATTGGGGAGGCCTTGCACATCCAAAGGCTCAGCCTAGTGGATTCCTGGAGCAGAGGTCGCCAAAGGGAGGCTGGTAGGCTCCTGCCCTGTGCAGGGGTGTGTGATCTCTCCTGGGGGGGGGAGAGGGCGTCCCTCTGCCAGGCAGAAGTCCCACAGCAGAGCTAGCATGCTGGTTACTGCAGATCTGCCCAGCTCTTGGGAGCCACGTGCACACAATCCACCCAAGACCCAAGTGATATTGTGCCTGTCTGTCTCAGAACCTGGCAGTCCCAACTACCCAGCCACTGGAGCAAAGATGGCGGAGTGCACTCTGCACACTCTCCGTGGCGTCGCTCACCCTGCAGACGCGATGGCCTGCCGATCTGGCACCCAGACGACCACAGCGCTGACCCGTTCTCAGGCGCAGACGGAAGCCTCAACAGGCCGTGTCCCAAGTGATGTTATATTGGGGAGAGAGCCTGGGTACCTGTCTCTTCAGTGCTGTCTGCGGGAACAGAGGTCGCGGAAGGAAAGCTGGTAGGCTCCCGCCCAGTGCGGGGTCCCTCTGCCAGGCAGAAGTCCCACAGCAGAGCTGGCGCGCTGGTTACTGCAGATCAGCCCAGCACTTGGGAGCCGCATACACACAAGCCACCCGAGACCCAAGAGATATTATGCCTGTCTGTCTCAGAACCTGGCTGTCCCAACTTCCCAGTCACTGGAGCAAAGATGGCGGAGTGCACTCTGCACATTCTCAGTGGCGCCGCTCACCCTGCAGACGCGATGGCCTGCCGATCTGGCCGCCCAGACGACCACAGCGCTGACCCGTTCTCGGGCGCAGACGGAAGCCCCAACAGGCCGTGTCCCAAGTGATGTTATATTGGGGAGAGAGCCTGGGTACCTGTCTCTTCAGTGCAGTCTGCGGGAACAGAGGTCACGGAAGGAAGGCCTGTATGCTCTTAGGAGTGTGTCTCCATCATCCACACCTTTTTCTACCATCTGTACCAGAGAAAGATTCATGATTGGACTTGCAAACCTCCCGAATGCGGGGTTTAAAGACATGAGTCACCACACAGAGTTTGCTTTTTGTTTTTCTGAGACACCACACTGTAGCCAAGGCTAGCTGGGAATCTCACTGTAGCTCAGGATGAACCCAGACTTCTGACTGTCTGCTGCAGTGTCCTGAATGCTGTGGTTGCAGATGTGAGCAAGCACACTCAATATATACCTGCTTTTGTTACCCCATGTTCTAGAAACCTGGTGTTGGACACAGCAAAGACATAAGTGACTGGATATAAATCTCTATGTCAGCTTTTAATATCGCAAGTAGACCTTTATAACCTTAGGAATTTATGATGCAAAATTTTTTTTTTAATTTAATTTTATTTTATTTTTTTAATTTACATTCCAAATCACTTCCCCTTTCCCGTTTCCTCCCTCCCCGAAGGTCTCATAAGCCCCCTTCCCTCCCTCTTTTCTCCGTTCAACCCCCTCTCATTACTCTGTCCTGGCGTTCCCCTACATCCAGTCTTTCCAGGACCAGGGGTCTCTCCTTCCATCTTTTTAGAAATCTATTGATATGCTGATTGTGTCTAGGGTATTCTGAGATTCTGGGTCAATATCCCCTTATCAGTGACTTCATACCATGTGTGATCTTTTGTGATTGGGTTACCTCACTAAGGATGATATTTTCAAGTTCTGACCATTTGCCTAGGAATTTCGTGAATTCATTGTTTTTAATTGCAGAGTAGTATTCCATTGTGTAAATATACCACATCTTCTGAATCCATTCCTCCGTTGAGGGACATCTGGGTTCTTTCCAGCTTCTGGCTATTATAAATAAGGCTGCTATGAATATAGTGGAGCATGTGTCCTTATTGCATGCAGGTAAAGTCTCTGGGTATATGCCCAGGAGTGGTATAGCCGGATCCTCCGGAAGTGTCATGCCCAGTTTTCTGAGGAGCCGCCAGACTGCTTTCCAGAGTGGTTGTACCAGCCTGCAATTCCACCAGCAGTGGAGGAGTGTTCCTCTTTCTCCACATCCTCGCCAACAACTGCTGTCTCCTGTGTTTTTGATCTTAGCCATCCTGACTGGTGTGAGATGGAATCTCAGGGTTGTTTTGATTTGCATTTCCCTAATGACTAAGGATGATGAACATCTCTTTAGGTGCTTCTCAGCCATTAGATATTCTTCAGGTGAGAACTCTTTGTGGAGCTCTGTACCCCATTTTTTAATAGGGTTACTTGCCTCTCTGGAGTTTAACTTCTTGAGTTCTTTGTATATCTTGGATATTAGCCCTCTGTCGGATGTAAGGTTGGTAAAGATCATTTCCCAGTTAGTTGGTTGCCGCTTTGTCTTTTTGACGGTGTCTTTTGCCTTGCAAAAACTTTGTAATTTAATGAGGTCCCATTTGTCTATTCTTGATCTTAGAGTATAAGCTATTGGAGTTCTGTTCAGGAAATTCTCCCCTGTGCCCATATGTTCAAGGTTCTTCCCTAGTTTCACTTCTATTAGTTTCAGTGTGTCTGGTTTTATGTGGAGATCTTTGATCCACTTAGAATTGAGCTTAGTGCAAGGAGATAAGGATGGGTCAATTTGCATTCTTCTGCATGTTGACCTCCAGCTGAGCCAGCACCATTTGTTGAAAAGGCTATCTTTTTTCCACTGGATGGTTTTAGCTCCTTTGTCAAAGATCAAGTGACCATAGGAGTGTGGATTCATTTCTGGGTCTTCAATTCTGTTCCATTGATCTACATGTCTGTTACTGTACCAATACCATGCAGTTTTTAACACTATTGCTCTGTAGTACAGCTTGAGGTCCGGGATACTGATTCCCCCAGAGGTTCTTTTACTCTTGAGAATAGTTTTAGCTATTCTGGGTTTTCTGTTATTCCAGATGAATTTTTGAATTGCTCTTTCTAACTCTATGAAGAATTGAGTTGGGATTTTGATGGGGATTGCATTGAATCTGTGTATTACTTTTGGTAAGATGCTCATTTTTACTATATTGATCCTGCCAATCCATGAGCATGGCAGATTTTTCCATCTTCCGAGGTCTTCTTCAATTTCTTTCTTCAGAGACTTGAAGTTCTTGTCATACAGATCTTTCACTTGTTTGGTTAGCGTCACGCCAAGATACTTAATATGGTTTGTGGCTATCGTAAAGGGTATTATTTCTCTTACTTCTTTCTCAGCCTGCTTATCCTTTGAGTATAGGAAGGCTTCTGACTTGCTTGAGTTGATTTTATATCCGGCCACTTTGCTGAAGTCGTTTATCAGCTGTAGGAGTTCTCTGGTGGAGTTCTTTGGGTCGCTTATGTATACTATCATATCGTCTGCAAATAGTGATAGTTTGACTTCTTCCTTTCCAATTTGTATCCCTTTGACCTCTTTTTCTTGTCTAATTGCTCTAGCTAGAACTTCAAGTACTATATTGAAAAGATATGGAGAGAGAGGGCAGCCTTGTCTAGTCCCTGATTTTAGTGGGATTGCTTCAAGTTTCTCTCCGTTTAGATTGATGCTGGCTACTGGTTTGCTGTAAATTGCTTTTACTATGTTTAGATATGGGCCTTGAATTCCTGATCTTTCCAAGACCTTTAGCATGAAAGGATGCTGAATTTTGTCAAATGCTTTCTCAGCATCTAATGAGATGACCATGTGGTTTTTTTCTTTGAGATTGTTTATGTAGTGGATTACATTGATGGATTTCCTTATATTGAACCATCCCTGCATCCCTGGGATGAAGCCTACTTGATCGTGGTGAATGATCGTTTTGATGTGTTCTTGGATTCGGTTGGCAAGAATTTTATTGAGTATTTTTGCATCGATATTCATAAGAGAGATTGGCCTGAGATTCTCTTTCTTTGTCGGATCTTTGTGTGCTTTTGGTATTAGTGTAATTGTGGCTTCATAGAACGAGTTGGGTAGTGTTCCTTCTGTTTCTATTTTGTGGAACAGTTTGAAGAGTATTGGTGTTAGGTCTTCTTTGAAGGTCTGATAGAATTCTGCACTAAAACCATCTGGACCTGTGCTTTTTTTGGTTGGAAGACTTCCAATGACAACTTCTATTTCTTCAGGGGTTATAGGACGGTTTAGATGGTCTATTTGATCCTGATTTAATTTTGGTACTTGGTATCTGTCAAGGAAATTGTCCATTTCCTCAAGATTTTCTAGTTGTGTTGAATACAGGTTTTTGTAGTAGGATCTGATGATTTTTTGAATTTCCTCAGTTTCTGTTGTTATCTCTCCCTTTTCGTTTCTGATTTTATTAATTTGGATACTATCTCTGTGCCCTTTGGTTAGTCTGGCTAAGGGCTTATCTATCTTGTTGATTTTCTCAAAGAACCAACTCCTCGTTTTGTTGATTCTTTGTATGGTTTTATTTGTTTCTACTTGATTGATTTCAGCCCTGAGTTTGATGATTTCCTGCCTTCTACTCCTCTTTGGTGTATTTGCTTCTTTTTGTTCCAGGGCTTTCAGGTGTGCCATTAAGCTGTTAGTGTATGCTGTCTCCCGTTTCTTTTTGGCGGCACTCAGGGCTATGAATTTTCCTCTTAGCACTGCTTTCATTGTGTCCCATAAGTTAGGGTATGTTGTGCCTTCATTTTCATTAACTTTCAAAAAGTCTTTGATTTCTTTCTTTATTTCCACCTTGACCAAGTTATCATTGAGTAGAGCATTGTTCAGCCTCCATGTGTACGTGGGTTTTCTTTTGTTTTTGTTGCCATTGAAGACCACCCTTATTCCATAGTGATCTGATAGGAGGCATGGGATTATTTCTATCTTCTTGTATCTGTTGAGGTCTGATTTGTGACCAATTATATGGTCAATTTTGGAGAAGGTACCATGAGGAGCTGAGAAGAAGGTGTATTCTTTAGCTCTAGGATGAAATGTTCTATATATATCAGTTAGTTCCATTTGGTCCAAGGCTTCAATTAGATTCACTGTGTCCCTGTTTAGTTTCTGCTTTCCTGAACGATCCATTTCAGAGAGCGGGGTGTTGAAGTCACCCACTATTATTGTGTGCGGTGCGATGTGTGCTTTGAGTTTTAGTAAAGTTTCTTTTACGAATGAGGGTGCCCTTGCATTTGGAGCATAGATATTCAGGATTGAGAGTTCTTGATGGTGGATTTTTCCCTTGATCAGTATGTAGTGTCCTTCTGTGTCTTTTTTGATGACTTTGGGTTGAAAATCAATTTTATCCGATATTAGGATGGCTACTCCACCTCGTTTCTTGGGGCCATTTGCTTGTAAAATTGTTTTCCAGCCTTTTACTCTGAGGTAGTGTTTGTCTTTGACACTGAGGTGCGTTTCCTGCATGCAGCAAAATGCTGGGTCCTGTTTACGTATCCAGTCTGCTAGTCTATGTCTTTTAATTGGGGAATTGAGACCATTGATGTTAAGAGAGATTAAGGCATAGTGATTATTGCCATCTGCCATTCTTGACGCTATCTTTATGTTTGAGTGGTTATCTACTTTTGGGTTTGATTCAAGAAGGTTATTATCTCATTTTTTCCAGGGTGTTGTTTCTCTCCCTGTATTGGAGGTTTCCACCTATTATCCGTTGCAGGGCTGGATTTGTGGAAAGATATTGTGAAAATTTGGTTTTATCATGGAATATCTTGGTCTCTCCATCTATGGTGATTGAGAGTTTTGCTGGGTATAGTAGTCTAGGCTGGCATTTGTGCTGTCTTAGTGTCTGCATGAGATCTGCCCAGGATCTTCTGGCTTTCATAGTCTCTGGTGAGAAGTCTGATGTGATTCGGATAGGTCTTCCTTTGTATGTTACTTGGCCCTTTTCTCTTACTGCATTTAGTATTCTTTCTTTGTTTAGAACATTCGGTGTTTTGATTATTATGTGACGGGAGGTATTTCTGTTCTGGTCCAGTCTGTTTGGAGTTCTGTAGGCTTCTTGTATGTTCATCGGCATCTCTCTCTTTAAGTTAGGGAAGTTTTCCTCCATAATTTTGTTGAAGATGTTTACTGGCCCTTTAAGTTGCAAATCTTCACTCTCATCTATACCTATAATCCTTAGGTTTGGTCTTCTCATTGTGTCCTGGATTTCCTGGATGTTTTGGGTTACGCGTTTTTTGCATTTTGCATTTTCTTTGACTGTTGAGTCGATGCTTTCTATGGAATCTTCAGCACCTGAGATTCTTTCTTCCATCTCTTGTATTCTATTGTTGATGTTTGCATCTATGACTCCTGATTTCTTCCCAAGGTTTTCTATCTCCAAAGTTGTCTGCCTTTGTGATTTCTTAGTTGTTTCCACTTCCTTTTTTAGTTCCTGGATGGATTTGCTGAGATCCTTCACTTGTTTGTTTGTATTTTCCTGTATTTCTTTAAGGTATTTTTGCATTACCTCTTTCAGGATTTCTTCCTGATGACCCACGTTCTCCTGCATTTCTCTGAGCGATTTTTGTGTTTCCTCCTCATGGGATTCCATCTGTTGATCCATCGTCTCCTGCATTTCTTTAAGCAGTTCTCGTGTTTCCTTTGTAAGGGCATCTAACCGTTGATTCATTTCTTTAAGCAATTTTTGTGTTGCCTCCTTATGGGCATCCGTCTGTTGACCCATATTCTTCTGCATTTCTTTATGCAAATTTTGTGATTCCTTTGTGAGTGCATCTACCCGTTGATTCATCTCGTTAAGCGATTTTTGTGTTGTCTCCTTGTGCGCCTCCATCTTTTGATCCATGTTCTCCCGCATTTCTCTAAGCGATTTTTGTGTTTCCTTTGTAAGGGCTTCTAACCGTTGATTCATGGTCTCCTGTAACTCTTTATGAGATTTATTTGTGTCCTTCTTGTGATCCTCTAATAGCATCATGAGAAGTGATTTTAAATCCAGATCTTGTCTTTCGGGTGTGGTGGGGTATCCAGGACTTGCTGCTGTTGGAGAGTTGGGTTCGGATGGTCCCACATTACTTTGATTACTGTTAGTAACATTCCTACGTTTGCCTTTTGCCATCTGGATACCTCTGGTGTTAGTTGGTCCTGCTGCCACTGGCTGTTGGTTGGACCTCCTGTGAGCCTGCAAAGCTATTTCTGCCCCCCCTGGATTACCAGGATTCCCCTGGCACCGATTTCTGGGGCCTGCCTGCTCCTGAGTGACTTTGGAGCCCTAATGTGCTTTGCCCCAAGTGATCTTATATTGGGGAGGCCTTGCACATCTAAAGGCTCAGCCTAGTGGATTCCTGGAGCAGAGGTCGCCGAAGGGAGGCTGGCAGGCTCCTGCCCTGTGCAGGGGTGTGTGATCTCTCCTGGGGGGGGAGGGGGCGTCCCTCAGCCAGGCAGAAGTCCCACAGCAGATCTGGCGCGCTGGTCACTGCAGATCAGCCCAGCACCTGGGAGCAGGTTACACACAAGCTGCCTGAGACCGAAGCGATATTATGCCTGTCTGTCTCTGAGCCTGGTGGTCCCAACTACCTGGTCACTGGAGCAAAGATGGCGGAGGGCACTCTCCGTGGCGCCGCTCACACCGCTCTCCCTGTGGTCACGATGGCCCGCCGATCTGGCACCCAGACGACCACAGCGCCAACCCGCCCTCGGGCACAGACGGAAGCCCCAACAAGCCGTGTCCCAAGTGATTTTATATCGGGGGGAGAGCCTGGGTACCGGTCTCTCCAGCGCAGTCCGCGGGAACAGAGGTCGCGGAAGGGAAGCTGGCAGGCTCCCTCCCTGCACGGGGTCCCTCCACCAGGCAGAAGGTCCCACCGCGGAACTGGCGCGCTGGTTACTGCAGATCAGCCCAGCACCTGGGAGCAGGTTACACACAAGCTGCCTGAAACCGAAGCGATATTATGCCTGTCTGTCTCTGAGCCTGGCGGTCCCAACTACCTGGTCACTGGGGCAAAGATGGCGGAGGGCAGTCTCCGTGGCACCGCTCTCCCTGTGGTCACGATGGCCCGCCGATCTGGCACCCAGACGACCACAGCGCCAACCCGCCCTCGGGCACAGACGGAAGCCCCAACAGGCCGTGTCCCAAGTGATGTTATATCGGGGGGAGAGCCTGGGTACCGGTCTCTCCAGCGCAGTCCGCGGGAACAGAGGTCGCGGAAGGGAAGCTGGCAGGCTCCCTCCCTGCGCGGGGTCCCTCCACCAGGCAGAAGGTCCCACCGCGGAACTGGCGCGCTGGTTACTGCAGATCAGCCCAGCACCTGGGAGCAGGTTACACACAAGCTGCCTGAAACCGAAGCGATATTATGCCTGTCTGTCTCTGAGCCTGGCGGTCCCAACTACCTGGTCACTGGAGCAAAGATGGCGGAGGGCAGTCTCCGTCTACTGTAGAACTTCTACAGCTGATAGACACCTTCAGTAAAATGGCTAAATACAAGATTAACTATAAAAAAAATATTGGTAGGCCTCCTGTATACAACTGACAAATAGGCTGAGGAAGAAATCATGGAAACAACACCCTTCATAACAGCCACAAATAATATAAAATATCTTGTTACAACCAAGCAAGTGAAAGACCTGTATGACAGGAACTTCAAGTTTTTGAAGAAAGAAATTGGAAAAGATATCAAAAAATGAAAAGCTCTCTCATGCTCTTGGATAAGTAAGATTCATATAATAAAATGTTCATGTTACAAAAAGCAATCTACAGATTCAGTGCAATCTCCATCTAAATTCCAATACAATTCTTTACAGACCTTGGAAGAACAATACTCAACACCATAGGAAAAAAACAAAACAAACAAAACCAAGGATAGCTAAAAGCACTCCTGTTCAATAAAAGAACTTCTAGAGGTATCATCCCTGATTTCAAGCTCTAGTACAAAGCTCTGATAATAAAAGACACATGATATAGA
Organism: Tokudaia tokunoshimensis; assembly: GCA_036184795.1. Taxonomy (NCBI): domain Eukaryota; kingdom Metazoa; phylum Chordata; class Mammalia; order Rodentia; family Muridae; genus Tokudaia; species Tokudaia tokunoshimensis. Next base: position 72,626 of record BTHU01000155.1, on the reverse strand, counting down.
CTTTTGATTCAGCAACATGGTTGCTCTGGCAAGAGATCACATCCAAAGTCCTTATAGGTCTATGTGATCTGGCTGAATTGCAGGCAACCCTTACTACACACCTTTAAGTTTAATATAATTTGTAGAAAAAAAGCAGCCATTTTTGAAAATGATGTCTAATTATAGGGCAGACAAAGTGATTAATCAGAGAAAGATTTGTCAGAATGAATTAGAGATAGGATATGCCCAATTCTCACAAGTACAGCTATTCTCAGAAGGAAAGAGGCATTATTTAAGAGCAGTGTAGTCAGCCAGCTGTGAGTGTATGCAGTGAATATAGTGCAGTGGAGTTCAGTTTGTTTGTGAGCTCATGCATTTCAATGCATATCATCAGAGGAAGTTAAAGCCAGAGAACAAAAAAGAGCCAGAAGATTATAATATAGTTCCAAAATTAGTTTGAGGTAAAGCAGAGCAATTCAGAGAGAAGCTGAGAGATTCCAGATTGAATCAGTCAGCTTGGAGAGAAGTTTGAGCTAGATCAGCTGAGTTAAACCAGCTAGTCAGTGTTGAGAAAAAAACTAGAAAGGGTGAGCATATTCAGCAGTAAACCTCAAAGACAATTACATCTGACAAATAAAAGTTGCTTTTATAGCATGATATTGGCATAAAAACAGACAGGTAAATAAATGGAATTAAATTGAAGACCCAAACATAAATCTACACACCTATGGACACTGGATTCTTGACAAAGAAGCCAAAATTACACATAGATAAAAAGAAAACATCTTCAACAAATGATACTGAAATAACTGAATGCCTGTCAGTAGAAGAATAAAAATAGATCCATATCTATCACCCTGCACAAAACTCAATTCCAAGTAGATCAAAGACCTCAACACAAACCAGATACACTGAGCGTGATAGAGGAGAAAGTGGGGGATAGTCTTGAACACATTAGCACAAAATACAACTTTCTGAACAGAACACCCAGACTGCAGGAAGTAAAACCAAAGTAAGTGGGAACACATGAAACTGAAAAGGTTCTGTGAGACAAAGGACACTGTCAATAGCACAAAACCGCAGCCTACAGATTAGGAAAAGATCTTCACCATTTCCCACATCTGACAGATGGTTAATTTCCAAAATATGTAAAGAACTCAAGACACTAGACATAGAAACATAAAATAACCCAATTTTTAAAATGAGACTCAGACTTAAACATAGAATTCTCTACAGAAGAATACTAAATTGTTAAGAAACACTTAAGAGGATGTTCAATATCCTTAGTCATCAAAGAAATGCAAATCAAAACAACTCTGACATTTCACATTACACTTGTCAGAATGGCTAAGGCCAAAATAAAAAAATGACAGTTCATGCTAACAAGGATGTGGAGCAAGGAGAACACTCCTCCATTGCTGGTGAGACTGCAAACTAGTACAGTCAATTTGGAACTCAAAATAGGTTGGTTTCTCATAAAAATGGGAATCAATCTACCTCAAGACACAGCTATGCAACTCCTCGGCATATACCAAAGTACACTCCATTCACCACATGGACATTTGCTCAACTGTGTTCGTAGAAGCATTATTTGTAACAGTACAACACTGGAAACAACCTAGAAGTTCCTCAAACAAAGAATGGATAAAGAAAATGTGGTACATTTAGACAATGGAGTATTATTCAGCTGTTAAAAAATTGACATTATAAAATTTTGCAGGCAAATATAGAAAAAATAATCCTGAGTGAGGAAGCCCAGACCCAGAAAGAAAAATATGGTATGCACTCAGCTCATTATATTAGTGCAGATTAATCATATTACAATTCACACGCAGAGAGAAGATAAGTCACAAGGAGGGCTGAAGGGGAGTATGCATGGGTCTCCCTGGGAAATGAAAATGGAATAGATATCTTGGGAAGATGGTATGTCACAGAAGTGGGAGCAGGAGGGATCATGTAGCAGGAGGATGTATGGAGACAATGCTGAGAGTGACAACTGGAATGGGGTGGTATCTAACGGATGAGCTAGAAACATAGTACAATGGAAACTCCTAGGCATCTATGAGAGTAACCCTAGCTATGACTCCTAGCAATGGGGAATACAGATTATGAACAAGCCATCTCCTGTAGCCAGGTAAGACTTCTAGTGGAAGGACACCAACCCAGGCACAAACCTTTAAACTACAATTGTACTTGCTTACAAGAGGTGCATTGGTAAATGTAGTGCCATAATTGTGGGAGTGGGCAACAAATGACTGTCCAGCTTGAGACCCATGATGTAAGAGAGTGCTCACCCTTGACACAGACTGGAGAGCCAGAACCCAGATGTTTGATAGCTCAGAAACCTCAGAAAAAAACAAACATGACAGGCAAGAAAAATCAAAGAAATGATTCCTAATGATATTCTGTTATAGTCATAGATTGGCTCCTATCCCAATTGTCATCAAACAGGCTTCATTCAGCAACTGATGGAAGTCAATGATGGTGTTTCCATCCCACAGTCAACTCTGACCCAAAACTGTACTTCTCTGAAAGAATTACAGGGATGGAAATTGAGAGGAAGCTGAGAAAAAGAAGGTCCAGCAACAGACCTAAAGTGGGATCCAGCTCAAAGGGAGGTCCAAAATCCTGACACTATTACTGAGGCTGTGGAGAGTTCACAAAAAAATGGGACAGAGCATGACCTCACTCCAGAAGACCCAACAAGGAGCTGAAAGAGTCAGTTGCAGACATTTGCACCCAACCAATGGACAGAAGCAGTTGAGCCATGTTGGTGGATTAGGGAAGACTAAAAAAAGCTGAAGAGAAGTGCAATCCTGTAGGAGGACCAGCAGTCTCATTTAATTGGGACCACTGATATCTCTCAAACATGGACCACCAAACATAGAATTGGTACTGATATGAAGCCCTGAACACACATACAGTAGAAGACTTCCGGGTCTTTGTTCATTCAGAGATGATGCACTTAACCCTCAAGAACCTGGAGGCCCCAGGTAGTTTAGAGGTCAGGTGGGGTGAGGGGGGGGACATCAACTTGGAGACAGGGAGTGAGGATGTACAGAATGTGGAACAGTCACAGGGCGGACAAGGAGGTGGAGGAAATAAAATATGGAGTGTAAAAATTAATTAATTAATAAAATTAATTAATTAATTAATAAAAATAAAAAGTTTAAGGGTATAGATGAAATGGTATCTGTTTATTAATTCTTGCATCTATGTGCTTAAATATCTGTGATGTCTCCTCATAATGTATGTTTGAAATTTTCTACAATAAACTTCTCAGTTTAAAATCAGAACTTTTGCTGGCCATGGAGGTGCATGCCTTTAATCCCAGAACGTGGAAAACAGAAGTAAATTGTCCCTCTGAATTCAAAGCCAGTCAGGGCTATACAGTGAGACCTTTCTTTAAAAAAATTATTACTTTAGCAAACTTATAAGGTAGCTTAGTAGGTAATACGCTTCCTATATGAGCTTAAAGAGCACAGTTCAGCTTCCAGCACGCACGCACGCGCGCACACACACACACATATATGTATATATATTGCACACTGTATGTGCTTTCAGGGCTTCATATCAGTACCAACTGTATGTTGCCTGTTTGGTGCTCCATGTTTGAGAGATATCAGGGGTCCCAATTAAATGAGACTGCTGGTTCTCCTACAGGATTGTCCTTCTCCTCAGCTTCATTTAGCCTTCCCTAATCCACCAACAGGGGTCAACTGCTTCTGTCCATTCTGTCCATTGGTTGGGTGCAATATATATATATATATATATCAAGTATGATATCCAGCCCATAACATTGTTTATTAAATATAATCTTCATTTACATTTCAAGTGGTAAAACCTTTCCTGGTTTCCCCCAACCCTCCCTCCCACTCCCTGCCTCCAAGTATATGCCCCTCCACCTGACCCACTCCCACCTTCCCCTCCTCGATTTCCCCTTTATGGGGCATCTATTGAGCCTTCATCTGACCAAGGACCACTCCTCCCACTGATGCCCAACAAGGCATTCCTCTGCCACATTTTTGGCTGGAACCATGTGTACTCCTTAGTTTATGGTTTAGTCCCTGGGAATCCTGGGGCGTCTGACCAGCCCATAATCTTAGTGCAGTAGGAAAGGAAGATATCCTGAAGGAAAGTGACTAGATAAATTAGCTGAGTCAGCAAGTGTTCAGTGAGAGATCCTGCCTTCAAGCAGAATGTGGAAAGAGAGCAGAGGATCCTGGCATCAATCACTGACTCCTATATGGACCTCCACCTGTGTGTACACACAGAAGCACACATGCATAAATGCATGCACATTGCAAGCACACATATGTGCTCTCATACACACTAACACACATATTTATACAGTTTTATTCATTGACTAATAAACGTTAAAGAAAAGTATCAGGACTTCTGAGGATGAAGCAAAGATGGACTCATGACCTGCTTGAGAATAATTTTAAGGGGCTGAGCGAACTGGTACAATGCCTGTTTGTACATGTCTAAGTCTCCTCAGGGAGACTGAAGAAGGGTGATCCAGAGTTCAAGGTCAGTCTAGGATACACACACACACACACACACACACACACACACACACATAGAAAGATGGGAGATGTTTCCACAGGGTCAGAACACATACCAACAATGACTTCAGAAGCTATTCTTTAAAAAGACACTACAAGATCTTATTGGATTTTTAATTATTTAAAAAATTTTATCTGTAAATAAAATTTACAGATAACAGGTCCTTCTGCACACACACAAGACGTAGGAAACCATAAATGTTAAGCACACAGGGTTGTCTCTTGAAAAGGAGAAACTTATAAACTGTGTTTCTCTCAGAAAGCTGAGAGAGGATGTGTTAATAGTCTTTGGCCCTGTGTGTGGCCTGGCCACATTTGTCACTCAAATGGTTATTTTGAACTTGTCTGCATCTATAGCACAGATCTCCCCCGAGGCGCTCATCATGAGTCTGTGTATATCGAGCCTGCTTCCTCAGTTAATCTGTGGATCCTATCTTTATGGAAAATGTCACTTGTACTTTAGGAGTTTCCATGTAATCATATCTTATGGTTTGTTGTGCATATGGGAATCAGTTGGTTAGACCCTGAAACTTTTTCAGATTACCTTTCTTAAATATGCCTGAAATAAAAATTCTTGGTATCAGATTCTCAAAAGTTGTACCAACACATACTACTGAGTCAAGTTAAACTCTATTGAACTGCCTTTTAGAAATCTTCCTTGGATGGTTGCTCTGCTGGATTTGGGCTCATGAACAGTTTACAGAGACCCCTTTGTGAGCATTCAACATCACATGTAGGTCTGATGTCCATGGAGACCAGGAGAGGATGACAGATCTCCTGGAAATGGTGTTACTGATGGTTCTGAGTTGCAATGTAGGTGCTGAGGATCAAACCCTGGTCCTCTCAAAAATCAAGTACTGCTCTTACTTATGAGACACCCCTCTAGATCAGATGATTTAGTGGACATTCCTTCTACCAATAGAGTAAGTAGGTGTGGTGTAAAGTACTAGAGTTTATCAGCTCATGTGGTCAATGAAGTGGAAGAGAGGTTGACAAATTTCAGAGCCATGCCAGGGTGATGACAGGCTGACTGAAAGCTGTTTTTCATGAGGTGCTTCATCAGAGGAATCCCAGTGTTGCATGGACAGACTAAATAAAATAACCCAGCCCACAGTAATAGAGGGAACAAACTTAGCAGGGGAACCAGAACCTCAGTATGCAATGATAACTTTCCAAAATATCCAGTTTTCAACAACAAAATGAAAGATTGCAAAGAAACAATTTGTTACATGCATATGTATGTATGACCTCTACAGCAGAAAAATAAGACACAAATATGGCCTCTGAAAAGAGTAGAAGCCATCTTTAAAAAAATATCTCCAAGTAGCCATTATAAAAATGTTGCCAGATGGAATGCAGAGAATGATTGAAGAAGTAAACAAAAATATCCAATCAAATAGGGAATGAAGAGACAAAAATTATAGGGAAATTTTAAATGGAAATTTAGAGTAAAAATTAATATGAACTATTCAGTAAATGGGCTCTACAAAAGTAAACTATATACACATATGTATAGGTAGATATATACATGTATGTAGATATAAATAATTAGTAAATTTGTAAATTGCCATATTCAGATTGTAGACATTGAAGAAAAGGTAAATAATGAATACAGAGTAAAGGGTAGAAAATGTTCTTTCAGCAAATACATATAGTAAGCACTTTTAGGGGAGAGAATGGGAAAGGTAAGCTTATAAAGAAATGACGGCTGAAAACTCATTTTAAAAAATGACCTGTGAATCAAGGAAGTTTTCCTGATTACAATTTGATTTACATTTCCATCAGAAATAGAGTCTGGAGTCATATTAAATGGACTGAAAATAAAAGATGAGGAGAACGTATTTCATATATTTCAAATTAACTTTCTTTTGTTTTATTTTGCTTACTGAGACAGAATTACACATTGTAGTCCATGACCCAGAATCCATGATAAAATCTAGGTTGTCTACAAACTTGTGATCCTCCTTCCTCTGCGTTGTAGGCCTGTGATACCAAGGCAGCTTTATTTGTCATTTTCAAAACATATTTCAAAACAATCTGTACTTGTATGTTTTAAAGGAGAAATAAAATTACTAAGAAGTGGATATACATAAAATAAAAATAAAACTATAAAGACTTGCAGGGATTTAGAAACCTCTTTTATAAAATTACTGTTGAGAGCTTAGATGTAGACTACTATTTGAGTAAAATTACCTGAGCCCATTTACCTAAACATGACAGAAAGGGATAAAGAGGGTAATTGACTGAATGCTGGATACTGGGGTTGTAGAAGGCACTTCCCTTTTAATTAACCATTTTCCTATTTTAATATTGTATGCCACACATGTTCATGAAAAGATAAAACATCAGATCAAATGAGTAGTAGAATTCTTTTTCTGTAGTTCCAAATAAATTTTCCCTATTTGCACCATCAATATTGTGATATATATAATGGTTTCTCTGTCTCTCTCTTCCTGAGACAGGGTCTCTACATAGTACCACAGTCCTGGAGCTCACTATGTTAATCAAGTTGGCTGACATGCTCTCTGACCAGAAAACATACACAGTAAACAAACAGCAAACAGGCAAGTATAAAACAGAACTAAACATAAATTTGACAAATGTGCCACATTAAACAGAGACTCAGGAAACAGGAAAACTGAGAAAAGGAGGAATCAGGTGGGGATTTGGGAATCAGGAAAATTCTAATCAAAATAAACAGTTCATCAGAGGCCCTCAGAAGACTTGACCTGGAAGAAGAAAGAGTGAGGAAACCAGAAGACACAGGGAAGGATGTTCGAGCTGAGAGGAAGAGCCAAAGATAAGGGAAAGAGGGTAAAGGCAATCAGTGCTGCTGGACTCATGGACTTCACTACAGGGAAGGGACAGGAAGGAGTGGGGGAGTTGCTTCTAGAAATAATGGCTGGAGATATTCCAAATTCCTTTAAAAACAATAATTGATACATATCAGAAGTCCTAACAACTTTAGCCATAAAGAGTGTAAGAACTAAAGGTGACAGATGTCTGCTGGGCTCAGCTAAACATATGGGATCACAGTGGAGCGACAACATATATGAGATATGTATAAGCAGAGTCTAGACACAAGCAGCAGAGGAAATGGGTATGAAATCTCACTGCTATCCCATAGGTGGAGAGCTGTTGGCAAGTGTTAGCCACTAGGAAAGGAAGAGTTGGTTTTCTTTAAGAGTGTAGTATCTTTAACTTGTCCACAGTGAAGGCCATACATTGGAGTATATGGTAGCACAAGCTAAACTTGGTGGGACTGGAAGGAAGGAAGGAAGGAAGGAAGAAAGGAAGGAAGGAAGGAAGGAAGGAAGGAAGGAAGGAAGGAAGGGGGAGGGAGGGAGGAGGGAAGGAAGGAGGTGGGGAGGGGTGGCAAGGAGGAAAGGTGGGAGAGAGGAGTAGAGAGAAAAACAAAAAGAAGCAAAGAAATAATGAAAAGATAAAAATAAAAAGAATGAAAATTTTCATTTCAAATGAAAAGCAGAAACCGTAGGTGTAAAAATACACAAGATCAGCAAAACCAAGTTAAAGACACTAACTTTAAAAGTTTTGTTGTGAAATGAAATTGAAAGGCAATATGTACATTTTTCACTAAATAAAAGTTCCAGGAGATCTTTGATCCAGCAACAGAGCAGTTGGGACGTCCAGGCACAGGGATAACTGAGCATAACATCGCTTGGGACTTAGCCAGCTTGTGTGCTCCCTGCACACAAGAGCTGCACCAGCTCTTCTGTGGGACAACTGCCCTGCAGAGGGACCCGCACTGGGAGAGAGCGCACCCGCAATGGGAGAGAGCAAAAGAGCCTCCTCTTAGTGATCTCTGCTCTGGGCATTGACTACACTGAACCTTCAGGTACGCAGGGATTCCCCAATATAACATCGTTTGGGACAGAGCCTGCTAGGCTCCCATCTGCACCCAAGAGTGGGGCAGCTCTGTGGTCGTCTGGTTGCCAGCTCTGATGTGGGACATCTGCCCAGCAGAGTGATCTGTCCTGAGAGGGTGCACAGTACACTACCATCTTTGATCTGGCAACAGAGCATTTGGGACCTCCAGGCACAGTGATAACCAAGCATAGCATTGCTTGGGACACAGCCAGCTTGTGCACTCCCTGCACCCAAGAGCTAGGTAGTTCTGTGGTCATCTATGCGCCAGCATTCTGTGGGTCATCTGCCATGCCGAGGGACCCACACCTGGAGAGAGTGAACCTGGAGAGAGTGCACCAGCCTCCCCTTAGCCATCTCTGCTCTGGGAATTGACTACAATGAGTCTCCAGGTACGCAGGGATTTCCCAAGTATAACATCACTTGGGGCACATAAGGGCCCAAAAGTCACTCAGGAGCAGGGCAGACCTTCACCAGTCGGTGCCAGGGGAAACCTGGTCATCCAGTGGGACAGAAATAGCCTTGCAGGCTCACAGGGGATCCAACCAACAGCCAGTGACAGCAGGACCAACTAACACCAGAGATAACCAGATGGCAAAGGGCAAACGTAGGAATGATACTAACAGAAATCAAAGCAATATGGCACCATCCGAACCCAACTGTCCGACAGCAGCAAGTCCTGGATACCCCATCACACCCGAAAGGAAAGATCTGGATTTAAAATCACTTCTCATGATGCTATTATAGGATTTCAAGAAGGGCATAAATAAATCTCATAAAGAAATACAGGAGAACATGAATGAATGAATAGAAGTGCTTACAAGGGAAACACAAAAATCGCTTAAAGAAATGCAGGAGAATAAGGGTCAACAGATGGAGGCCCATAAAGAGGCAACACAAAAATCACCTAAAGAAATACAGGAGAACATGAATCAACGGGTAGATGCCCTTACAAGGAAATACAAAAATTGCTTAAAGAAATGAAGGAGAATATGGATCAACAGATGGAAGACAATAGAGGGAAACACAAAAATTGCTTAAGAAATACAGGAGAACTTCGGTCAACAGAAAGAAATCCTGAAAGAGGATAAACAAAAATACCTTAAAGAAATACAGGAAAACACAAACAAACAAGTGAAGGATGTAAACAAATCCATCCAGGATCTAAAAAATTAAGTTGAAACAACTAAGAAATCACAAAGGGAGACAACTGTGGAGATAGAAAACCTTGGGAAAAAATCAGGGGTCATAGATGCAAACATCAACAATAGAATACAAGAGATGGAAGAAAGAATCTCAGGTGCTGAAGTTACCATAGAAAGCATCGACACAAAAGTCAAAAAAATGCAAAATGCAAAAAAATGTGTAACCCAAAGCATCCAGGAAATCCAGGACACAATGAGAAGACCAAACCTAACAATTATAGGTATAGATGAGAGTGAAGATTTGCAACTCAAAGGGTCACTAAATATCTTCAACAAATTTATGGAGGAAAACTTCCCTAACCTAAAGAGAGAGAGGCCGATGAACTTACAAGAAGCCTACAGAACTCCAAACAGACTGGACCAGAACAGAAATACCTACCGGCACAAAATAATCAAAACACCAAATATACTACATAAAAAAAAGAATATTAAAAGCAGTAAGAGAAAAAGGCCAAATAACATATGAAGAAAGACCTGTCTGAATCACATCAGACTTCTCACCAGAGACTATGAAAGGCAGAAGATCCTGGGCAGATCTCATAGAGACTCTAAGAGAACACAAATGCCAGCCTAGACTACTATACCCAGCAAAACTCTCAATCACCACAGATGGAAAGACCAAAATATTCCATGATAAAACCAAATTTACACAATATCTTTCTACAAACCCTACACTGCAAAGGATAATAGGTGGAAATCGCCAATACAAGGAGAGAAACAACACCCTGGAAAAAATAAGACAGTAACCTACTTTCATCCAACCCAAATGTAGATAACCACTCAAACATAAAGATAGCGTCAAGAATAGCAGGTGGCAATAATAACTATTCCTTTATCTCTCTTAATATCAATGGTCTCAATTCCCCAATAAAAAGACATAGACTAACAGACTGGATACATAAACAGGACACAGGATTTTGCTGTGTGAAGGAAACATACCTCAGTGTCAAAGACAAACACTACCTCAGAGTAAAAGTCTGGAAAACAATCTTACAAGCAAATGGTCCCAGGAAACGAGCTGGAGCAGCCATCCTGATATGAGATTAAATTGACTTTCAATCTAAAGTCATCAAAAAAAACATAGAAGGACACTACATACTAGTCAAAGGAAAAATCCACCAAGAAAAACTCTCAATTCTGAACATCTATGCTCCAAATACAAGGGCACACTCATTCTTAAAAGAAATTTTACTAAAGCTCAGAGCACACATCGCACCTCACACAATAATAGTGGGTGTCTTCAGCACCCCACTCTCTGAAATGGATTGTTCAGGAAAGCAGAAACTAAACAGGGACACAGTGAAACTAACTGAAGCGTTGGATCAAATGGAACTAACAGATATATATAGAACATTTCATCCTAGAGCAAAAGAATACACCTTCTTCTCAGCACCTCATGGTACCTTCTCCAAAATCGACCATATAATTGGTCATAAAACAGTCCTCAACAGATATAAGAAGATCGAACTAATCCCATGCCTCCTATCAGATCACTAGGGCATAAGGGTGGTCTTCAAAAGCAACAAAAACAACAGGAAGCCCACATACACATGGAAGTTGAACAATGCTCTACTCAATGATACCTTGATAAAGGAGGAAATAAAGAAAGAAATCAAAGACTTTTTAATGTTAATGAAAATGCAGGCACAGCATATTCTAATTTGTGGGACACAATGAAAGCAGTGCTAAGAGGAAATTTCATAGCCCTGAGTGCCTCCAAAAAGAAAGGGGAAAGAGCATACACTAGCAGCTTAATGGCACACCTGAAAGCCCTGGAACAAAAAGAAGTGAATACACCCAAGAGGAGTAGAAGGCAGGAAATCATCAAACTCAAGGATGAAATCAATCAAGTAGAAACAAATAGAACCATACAAAGAATCAACAAAACTAGGAGTTGGTTCTTTGAGAAAATCAGCAAAATATATAAGCCCTTAGCCAGATTAGCAAAAGGGCACAGAGACAGTATCCGAATTAACAAAATCAGAAATGAAAAGGGAGAGATAGCTACAGAAATTGAGGAAATTCAAAAAATCATCAGATCCTACTACAAAAGACTGTATTCAACACAACTAGAAAATCTGGAGGAAATGGACAATTTCCTAGACAGATACCAAATACCAAAATTAAATCAAGATCAAACAGACTATCTTAACCGTTCTATAACCCCTGAAGAAATAGAAATGGTCATTGGAAGTCTTCCAACCAAAAGAAAGCACAGGTACAGATGGTTTCAGTGCAGAATTCTATCAGACCTTCAAAGAAGACCTAATACTAATACTCTTCACTCCTCCACTGCTGTTTGGATTGCAAGCTGGTCCAACCACTCTGGAAAGCAAACTGGCGGTTCCTCAGAAAGCTGGGCATGATACTTCCAGAGGATCCTGTTATACCACTCCTGGGCATTTACCCAGAGGATTTCCCTGCATGCAATAAGGACACATGCTCCACTATATTCATAGCAGCCTTATTTATAATAGCCAGAAGCTGGAAAGAACCCAGATGTCCCTCAATGGAGGAATTGATTCTGAAGATGTGGTATATTTACACAATTTAATACTACTCTGCAATTGAAAATAATGAATTCATGAAATTATTAGGCAAATGGTCAGAACTTGAAAATATCATCCTTACTGAGGTAATCCCGTCACAAAAGATCACACATGGTATGCAGTCACTGATAAGGGGATATTAACCCATTATCTCGGAATACCCAAGACACAATTCACATATCAATAGATTTCCAAGAAGATGGAAGAAGAGAACCCTGGTCCTGGAAAGACAGGATGTAGGGGAATGCCAGGACAGAGAAGTTAGAGGGTGTTGAATGGGCAACAGGGGGGAGGGAAGAGTGCTTATGGGATTTTCGGTGAGGGAGGAAATGGGAAAGGGGAAATTATTCGGAATGTAAATAAAAATATAGAAAATTAAAAAAAGGAAATAATAATTCCAGGAAACCCAGTCCTGCATAAAGAGACTCCATCTCAAGCAAAACTACAACAACAAAATAGTAGCTTCATGAGAACACCAGAAAACACTGACAGAGACAGGAAAGAGAGCAGAGGGCCTGACATGTCTGCACACTAGAATTGTAGAAGGCACAGTTCATTTTCATTGAATCAGCCTATTTTACCTTAATGTTATATACTATGTAATGCCCAGATAACAATAATATCATAGTACATCCAAACGAGCTGCAGGAGTAGGGTTTCCTGGAGCTCCAAACCCTCCCTTCTCAACCAACCATGTCTGATCTTTCTGTGAGATGGGCTCAGACTGAGGTCTCTGAGGTGAGAAAGAATGAACAGCTGTGGTTTCCCACGGGAGAAATGAACACTCCAAGTTGGGTGCTGGCACTCTGCCAAGGAACACAGAGCATTACAAAGAATGTCATTAGCAGATAGGTCTCTGACACAGTGATAGCACAAGATGTTGTTAGCACAACTGAACACAGGAGCAGAGGATCTCCTGATACCAACAAAATAGCAAGCCCATTGCCATGAAAATGTTGTAGATGGCTGCTGCTGCTGTTTGGTCAATCAGAGTTCAGTCTCATAGAGAACTGCATGAAGACAACCAGTCAGAATTATCCCAACTCAGAAACCACATCCCAGCTGGAGCAGAGATCTATTCCCACTGTGACAAAACCTGACCCAGTTTTGAGCTTACCATTAGTTACTTTCTGGTGTTGTCCCATTGAGACTGCTTACTCTTATACAACACTGTGCAGGAGTGCTCATGGTGCACTCTGGCAAGACATTGACATGACAATTCAAATAGTAACATTTTTAAGGAGTTTTGTCAGTCTTTTACCTAAAGGATTCATGTCCTGGGCTCTGTATCTGGTATAGATAATAGATGCTTTTCTGACAAAAGACAAATGCTAAGTTTCAGATAATTGACAAAACATAAGGATTCTTAGACATTAGTTCCCTCTGTGATGTTCCACACATTCTACATTACTGCTTAGATGGAAATACCATGGTAAGAACTTTCCTTAAAGCCCCTTTAATATCCCTGTTCCTCAGGCTATAGATGAAGGGGTTCAGCATGGGGGTCACAACTGTGTACATCATGGCAGCTGCCATGTCACTCTCAGCTGAGTGAGAGGATGAGGGGTTGAAATACACAGCAATGATGGTGCCATAGAAGAGGCAGACAGCAGCCAGATGAGAGCCACAGGTGGAGAAGGCTTTCCATCCTCCCCTAGGGCATGACACTCTCAGGACAGAAGAAGTGATGTGGATGTAGGAGATCAGGATGCAGACAAATGGGGTAACTATGACCACAGCTCCCTCTGTATAAATCATCAGCACATTGAGATGTGTGTCTGAGCAGGAGAGTTTCAGGAGGGGAGTCACATCACAGAAGAAGTGGGGAATGATGTTGTTTCCACAGAAGGAGAGTCGAGCCGTGAGCAGTGTGTGCAACAGACAATTTAGGTTGGCTACCACCCATGACCCCACAACAAGAAAGGCACAGAGTTCATGGGTCATTTTTGTTGTGTAGTGTAAAGGGTTGCATATGGCCATAAATCTGTCATAGGCCATCATAGCCAGAATGAAATTGTCCATGTCACCAAAGACACAGAAAAAATACAGCTGTGTTAGACACCCAGAAAATGAAATGGACTGATTCCCAAGTATGTAGGTGGTCAATATCTTGGGGACAGTGGTGGAAGAGAAGCAGAAATCCACAAAGGACAGGTTTCTGAGGAAGAAGTACATGGGAGTATGCAGACTGGAGTCTGTGCTGATGACCAGGATGATGAGCAGGTTTCCCAGGACAGTGGCCAGGTACATGATGAAGAAGAGAAGAAAGAGGAGCTCCTGCTGCTGCTGGGGCTGCCTAGAGAGTCCCGTGAGGAGGAACTCAGAAACACTCGACTGGTTGATGCTGCTCATGAGTCTGAGTGCAGCTACAGAAAGAGAATCAGAGGTCAGAAGACCATATTCAGATTTGGATGCTATAACCAGGTTCACATTAATCCTGGATTAGAGTTTCTGAATCAAGATCTGCTCCTATTTTCCAGGTACTCAATTTATTCCAGTTTCAGGTCATGTTGCTTCCTCAGAACCACCCATTTAGTTTTATTGAATATGACATAAAAGCATTTCTGTACATGTACCACTCTTACCTATGTCTGGTAACATTTCCAGTCTTTCTCCCATGCCTTAAAAGCTCACTGGAAAAGAGAAATATCCAGTTATGGTATTGATCTCAAGCTCCAACTGGTGGACATGCAACTCCTGCTACTGACACTCTGTGGGAGAGAGTGAGCAGCACTTGTTGCAGAAGAAACATTGGCATCTCTACTATCCTGATAATACCTGGAAAGGCCAGTTATATTTCTTATGCCTTGGAATGGCTGGGCAATAGTGCTCTTTTTTTATAAGGATTGGAAAGTCTCGGGAATATAGGAAAGTTCTGTGAAGGTAAATGTCCCAGCCCTCTGTGTCAGAAGGCTGTCTGGGAAAATTAGACAGGTATTTACTTCAACATGAAGTCCCACTGAGGATAGACTCCCTGAGTATCTTATTAAAGACCAGCAGAAAGTAGTTGTGTAAGCCAGCTCTTGGTCCCTCTTGACCAACACTGATAGAATATATTATCTAAGCTCACAGTCAGAACTTGGGGATGAAGCAATCTGTTTGGAAACAAGTCCAAGAGAGAATTCCCTGAGAGGGCTCTAAGTCAGTAAGGTTGAAGAATGGGTCCCTGATTCTTCTTTCCCTGCACAGAAACTGAAAGTAGTGCATTATCAGAAGGATAGTCCTCTCTTGCTCAAACTTGGTCACTTACCACATAGGGCTTATGGCACGTTTGCTTACAGACAGCATTGGAAGTGACTGGCATTACACGGTCAGGCTCCATCCTGTAAAATATCCAGTGTAAAGTTCAATGAGTGTAAAGGTATATGGAAGAGTGCATAGTCCTCCATTGCTCTTACAAGGTAACTCGGTCTCAAGCACCACTCCCAGAAATGAACAAAGAAATAAATAAGAAATAGGAAAAATGTTTAAGGGTATAGATGAAATGACCTTAGTTGTTAGTTAATTCTTGCATACATGTTTATCCTGTCTGCTCTTGCTGTATGTTGAAATTATCTACAATAAAGTTCTTAGTTTAAAATCAGTACATTTGCTGGTCATGGGAGTGCATGCCTTTAATCCCAGCACTTGAAAAACAGAACCAAGTGGGTCCCTGTGTATTCACATCCAGTCTGGGCTACACAATGAGACAAGTCTTAAGAAAGAAACAAAAAACCATTACTTTTGCAGACATGGAAGGTGGCTCAGTGCTAGCTGTATGACTTAAAGACTTCAGTTCAGATACCAGCACCCATATGTGTGTGTGTATATATATATATATATATATATATATATATATATATATATATATATATATATATATATATATATGTATATCTCATATCACACACATATATACATATGATATGGATTAGATAGATATATAGATATAGATTTCATATATATATATATATATATATATATATATATATATATATATGATATATATAATAGAGGCAGAGAAGATATCCTGGGAGAAAGTGCTTAGGTAAACTGACTGAGTCAGCAAGCTCTGGGTTCAGTGAGATGGTCTGCCTCCATACAGAATGTGGAAAGAGATCAAAGAGGATACGTGGCCCCAATCTCTGATTTTTTCATGTGTGTGCACACTAATGAACCCCACCTGTGTACATACACAGGAGCATACATTAATAAATGCATGGACATTGCATGCACATATGTACATGCAGACACATACCCATACAGTTTTATGCATTGACTAATAAAATTTAAAGAAGAAGAATATCAGAACTATTGAGGATGATGTAAAAGACGGCCTCATAACCTACTTGAGAATAATTTTCGGGACTGACTGAAGTGGTACAATGCCTGTTTGTACATATCTAAGTCTTCTCAGGGAGACTGAGGAAGGATGATCCAGAATCAAGGTCAGTTTGGGTTACACACACACACACACACACACACACACACACACACACACACACACACTACCTGGGAGAGACTTCCACAGTGTCTGAACACATACAAAAAATGACCTCAGAAACAATTCTTTGTAAAGATGCTATACAATTTTATTGGATTTTTAATGTTTTAAAATTTTTTGTTTGTATGAGAAAATAGGAGGACCTCATCCTGACACATAAGCCCCAAAGAGTCAGAAGTGTTAAACAAACAGGGATGTCTCTTCAAAAGGAGAGATGTATAAGCTGATTTTCAATCAGAAAGCTGAGAGAGGATGTGTTAATAGTTTTTGGCTCTGTGTGGAGCCAGGCCACATTTGTCACCCAGATCCTTATCTTGAACTTGTCTGCATCTATAGCACTGGCCTATTCCCAGGCCCTCCTCTTTAGCTTGTTTACCATTAGTCTGCTTGCTTAGTTAATCTACAGATCCTATCTTTATGGACGATGCCACTTGTATTTCAAGGTTCCATGTAGTCATAACTTAAGTTTTGTTGTGTACATGGAAATCAGTTAGTTATACCCAGAAAAGTTTTTTTTCAAATTTCCTTTCTTAAATATGGCTGAAATAAAATACTTGCTATCAGATTCTCAAAAGTTCTACCAACACTTACTACAGAGTTATGTTGAACTCTATTGAACTGCCTTTCTGAAATCTTCCTTGGATTGTTGCTCTGCTGGCTTTGGGCTCATGAAGAGGTCACAGAGACCCCTTTCTGAGTGTTCAACATAACATGAATGTCTGGTGCCCATGGAGACTAGAAGATGACAGCTCTTGTGGAAATGGTGTTACTAATGGTTGTGAGTTGCAATGTAGGTGCTGAGAATCAAACCCTGGTCCTCTCAAAAAGTAATGACTGCTCTTATCTCTAAGCCACCTCTCTGGATCAGATGCTTTAGTGGACTTTATTTCTATCTATATAGTAAACGAGTATGGTATAGATGACTAGAGTTTATCAGCTCATGTGGCCAACAAAGTGAAAGAGAAGTTGACTAACTTCAGGGCCATGCAAGGGTGATGGCAGCTGAACTGAAAGCTGTTTGTCATGAGGTGCCTCATCAGAGGATTCCCAGTGTTACAGGGATAGTCTACATAAAATAACCCAACCAACAATAAGGAAGCAACTATAGCAAGAACAAACACATCAGAGGAAACAGAACCTCAGTATATGATGATATATTTCCAAAATATTCAGTTTTCTACAACAAAATGAAAGATTGCAAAGAAACAGGCCTTTACATGCATGTATATGTATGGCCTATACAGCAGAATAATAAACAACAGATATGGCCTCTGGAAAGAGCAGAAGCCAACTTTAACAGATATATCTCCAAGTAGCCATTGTAAAAATGTTGGCAGATGGAATGGAGAGCAAGATTGAATAAGTAAAGGAAGGTATGAAGACAATATCCAATCAAATAGTGAATGAAGAGACGAAAATTATAGAAAAATGTTAAATGGAAATTTCAAGTGGGAAAGTAAAAATTGATATAAACTGTTCAGTAAATTGGCTCTATACTCTACAATGGTAAACCATATATATTTAAATATATATAATTGGCAAATTTGTAAATTGTCATATTCAGATTGTGGACATTAAAGAAAAGGAAAATAATGAATACACGGTCAAGTGTAGACAATGTTCTTACAGAAAATATATACAGAAACAGTTTTAGGGGCGAGAAAGGGAAAGGCAAGCTATGAAGTAATAATAGCTGAAAACTCAGCTTAAAAAACGATCTAATAGGTTTTGGTCTCCAGTTTGGGACCGTACTCTGCCACAGCGCACCATCTCCAAGTGGCACAAGAAGTCAGCTATCTACCCAGTGGCGCAGAGGAGACAGCCATCACAGGTGAGACCTGTATTGCAGCACAGAGGATCCCGTCTGGAATCTTCTGGCAGGAGACTGCCAGTTATGGTCTCTGCTTTGGGACTGTCCTCTGCAACAGCCCTCCATCTCCAAGTGATTCACAGAGGTAGTTAACCACTCAGGAATGCAGAAAAGGCAGGTAGTATAGTAGTACCACCCCTGCTGCTCAGAGGAAAGAGCCTGAAACCCTGAGGACAAAAAAGTCTAGGAACAGCCTGGGACTGGAGTCTTCTGATTACTGCCTGCACCCAGAGTTGATCAGGGCCACAGAGGTACATACCCAAATACAACTATAAGAGAGCAGGTCTCACAGAAGTACTTACATATCAGTGTACACAGAGAGAACAGGACTCCCAGGAGCATAGAGAAACAACAGTCAGAGACAGCAACACCAGCTAACACCAGAGATAATCAGCTGGCAAAAGGCAAACGCAGGTACACCACCAACAGAAACCAAGGCAACATGGCTCCATTGGAACCAAGTTCTCCAACAACAGCAAGTCCTGGATACCCCAACACAACAGAAAATCAAGAACTGGATTGAAAATCACACCTCATGAGGCTGATGGAGGGTTTCAAGTAGGACATAAATAACTCCCTTAAAGAAATAGAGGAGAGCACAAGTAAACAGGGAGAAGCCCTTGAAGAAATAAGGGAAAATACAACAAAACAGGTGAAGGAATTGAACAAACTCATCCAGGATCTAAAAATGGAGGTAAAAACAATAAAGAAATCACAAAGAGAAACAACTTGGGACATAGAAAACCTAAGAAAGAAGTCAGGAGTCATGGATCCAAACATCAATAACAGAATACAAGAGATAGAAGAGAGAATCTCAGATGCTGAAGATACCATAGAAAGCATTGACTCAACAGTCAAAGAAAATGAAAAATGCAAAAAACTCCTCAACCGAAACATCCAGGAAATTCAGGAAACAATGAGAAGACCAAACCTAAGGATTATAGATATAGAAGAGAGTGAAGATTTCCAACTTAAAGGGCAAGTAAATGTCTTCAACAAAATTATAGAAAACTTCGCTAACCTAAAGAAAGAGATGCCCATGAACATACAGGAAGCCTACAGAACTCCAAATAGATTTGACCAGAAAAGAAATTCCTCCCATCACATAATAATTAAAACACCAAATCTACTAAACAAAGAAAGAATATTAAAAGCAGTAAGGGAAAAGGGCAAGTAACATATAAACATAGACCTATCAGAATTACAAAAGACTTCTCACCAGAGACTAAGAAAGTCAGAAGAACCTGGGCAGATATCATACAGGCCCTAAGGGAACACAAATGCCAACCCAGATTGCTATATCCAGCAAAACTCTCAATTACCATGGATGGAGAAACCAAGGTATTTCATGACAAAAACAAATTTACACAGTATCTTCCCACAAATCCAGCCATTCAAAGGATAATGAATGGAAAAAAACCAACAAAGGGAGAGAAACTATACACTAGAAAAAGCAAGAAATTAATCCTCTTCCAACAATCCCAATAAAAGATAACCACACAAACATAAAAATTACATCAAAAATAGCAGGAAGCAACAAACACTTTTCCTTAATATCTCTTAACATCAATGGAATCAATTCCCCAATAAAAGACATAGACTAATGGACTGGATATGTAAACAAGACCCAATATTTTGCAGCATACAGGAAACACATCTCAGTGTCAAAGAGAAACACTACCTCAGAGTAAAGGGCTGGAAAATGGTTTTCCAAGCAAATGGTCCCAGGAAACACGCTGGAGTAGCCATTCTAATATCTGATAAAATAGACTTTCAACCAAAAGTCATCAACAAAGACACAGAAGGACACTTTATACTCATCAAAGGAAAAATCTGCCAGGAAGAACTCTCAATTCTGAACATCTATGCTCCATATAAAAGGGCACCATCTTTCATAAAGAAAACCTTACTAAAGCTGAAAGCACACATCACACCCCACACAATAATTGTGGGTGACATCAACACCCCACTCTCCTTAATGGACAGATCAGGGAAACACAAACAAAACAGAGAAACAGTAAAACTAACAGATGTTTTGGACCAAATGGATTTAATAAATATCTATAGAACATCTCATCTGAAATCAAAAGAATATACCTTCTTTTAGCACCTCATGGTACCTTCTCCAAAACTGACCATATAATTGGTCACAAAACAGACTTCAACAGATATAAAAAATATCAAACTAATCCCATGCCTCCTATCAGATAACTATAGAGTAAGGGTGGAATTAAACAGCAACAAAAACAACAGATAGCCTTTTCAACAGATGGTGCTGGTTCAGCTGGAGGTCAGCATGCAGAAGAATACAAATTGATCCATTCTTATCTCCTTGTACTAAGATCAAGTCCAAGTGGATCAAGGACATCCACATAAAACCAGAAACACTGAAACTAACAGAAAAGAAACTGGGGAAGAACCTTCAGCACATGGGCACAGGGGAAAATTTCCTGAACACCAATAGCTTATGCTCTAAGATCAAGAATTGACAAATGGGACCTCATTAAATTACGAAGTTTCTGTAAGGCAAAGGACACTGTCCAAAGGACAAAATGGCAACCAACAAATTGGGAAAAGATCTTTACCAACCCTACATCCGACAGAGGGCTAATATCCAAGATATACAAAGAACGCAGGAAGGTAGATTCCAGATAGCCAAATAGCCCTATTAAAAAATGGGGTACAGAGCTAAACAAAGAATTTTCACCTGAGGAATACCGAATGGCTGAGAAGCACATAAAGAAACGTTCAACATCCTTAGTCATCAGGGAAATGAAAATCAAAACAACCCTGAGATTTCACATCACATCAGTCAGAATGGCTAAGATCAAAAACTCAGGAGACAGCCAGTGCTGGCCAGGAGGAACACTCCTCCACTGCTGGTGGGATTGCAAACTGGTAAAAACAACTCTGGAAATCAGTTTGGCGGTTCCTCAGAAAACTTGGAATAATACTACAGGAGGACCCAGCTATACCACTCCTGGACATATACCCAGAGGACTCTCCAACATGCAATAAGAACACATGCTCCACCATGTTCATAACAGCCTTATTTATAATAGCTAGGAGCTGGAAAGACACAGATGTCCCTCAATGGAGGAATGGATATAGAAAATGTGGAATATTTACACTATGGAATACTACTCAGCTATTAAAAACAATGAATTCATGAAATTCTCAGCCAAGTGGGTAGAACTGGAGAATGTTATCCTGAGCGAGGTGCCCCTTTCACAAAAGATCACACAAGATGTGCACTCACTGATAAGCGGATATTAGCCTAGAAACTTGGAATACCCAAGGAAAAAATCACATATCAAATGATACGCAAGAAGAAGGAAGGAGAGGTGCCTGGTGCTATAAGGGCTCAATTGTGGCAGTGAAGGGGATTACCAGGAAGGGGAGGCAGGAGTGGGTTGGTTGGGGAGCAAGGGTAGGGAAGAGGGTGTATGGGACTTTTGATCCAGTAAGTGGGAAATCATTTGAAATGTAAATAAAAAATATATCTAATGAAAAATATATTTAAAAAAAGATTTAGATGAAAAAAGAAAAAAAAGATTGAACTAATTCCATGCCGCCTATCAGATCACTATGAGTAAGGGTGGTCTTCAATAGCAACAAAAGCTACAGAAAGCCCATATACACATGGAAGCTGAACAATGATCTACTCAATGAAACCTTGGTCAAGGAAGAAATAAGGAAAGAAATCAAAGACTTTTTAGAATTTAATGAAAATGAAGGCACAACATACCCAAATTTATGGGACACAATGAAAGCAGTGCTAAGAGGAAAACTCATAGCTATGAGTGCCTCTAAAAAGAAGCTGGAGAAAGCATACACTAGCAGCTTAAAAGCACACCTGAAAGCTTTAGAAGAGAAAGAAGCTAATACATTCAAGAGGAGTAGAAGGCAGGAAATCATCAAACTCAGGGCTGAAATCAACCAAGTAGAAACAAAAAGAACTATACAAAGAATCAACAAAACTAGGAGCTGGTTCTTTGAGAAAATCAACAAGATAGATAAACCTTTAGCCAAACTAGCCAGAGGGCACAGAGACAGTATCCAAATTAACAAAATTAAAAATGAAAAGGAAGAAATAACAACAGAAACTGAGGAAATTTAAAAAATCATCAGATCCTACTACAACAGACTATAATCAACACAACTGGAAAATCTGGATGAAATGGACAATTTCCTTGACAGATACCAATACCAAAGTTTAATCAGGTTCACATAGACCATCTAAATGGTCCCCAAACCCCTAAAGTAATAGAAGTAGTCATTGACAGTCTCCAAACCAAAAAAGCACAAGACCAGATTGTTTTAGAGTAAAATTCTATCAGACTTTCAAAGAAGACCTAATACCAACACTCTTCAAACCATTCCACAAAATAGAAACAGAAGGAACACTACTCAACTTGTTCTATGAAGCCACAATTTTGCTGATACCAAAACCACACAAAGATCCAACAAAGAAAGGGAACTTCAGACCAATTTCCCTTATGAATATCAATGCAAAAATACTCAATAAAATTCTCTCCAACCGAATCCAAGAACACATCAAAATGGTCATTCACCATGATCAAGTAGGCTTCATCCCAGGGATGCAGGGATGGTTCAATATACAGAAATCCAGCAATGTAATCCACTACATAAACAAACTCAGAGAAAAAAAACATGGTCTTTTCATTAGATGCTGAAAAGGAATTTGACAAAATTCAGCAGCCTTTCATGTTAAAGGTATTGAAAAGAAGAGGAATTCAAGGCCCATACCTAAACATAGTAAAAGCAACATACAGCAAAACAGTAGCCAACAACAAACTAAATGGCGAGAAACTTGAAACAATCCCACTAAAATCAGAGACTAGACAAGGCTGTCCTCTCCATATTTATTCAATATAGTACTTGACATTCCAAGTAGAGCAATTAGACAACAAAAGGAGGTCAAAGGGATACAAATTGGAAAGGAAGAAGTCAACTTATCACTATTTACAGATGATATGATAGTATACTTAAGTGGCCCAAAAAACTCCACCAGAGAACTCCTACTGCTGAGAAACAACTTCAGCAAAGTGGCCAGATATAAAATTAACTCAAGCATATATTAGCCTTCCTATACTCAAAGGATAAACAGGTTGAAAAAGAAATTATGGACATGATACCATTCACAATAGACACAAAAAAAATAAAGTATCTTGGTGTGACTCTAACCAAACAAGTGAAAGATCTGTATGACAAGAACTACAAGTCTCTGAAGAAATAAATTGAAGAAGACCTCAGAAGATGGAAAAATCTTCCATGCTCATGGATTGGCAGGATTAATATAGTAAAAATGGCTATCTTGCCACAAGCAATGTACATATTCAAAGGAATCTCCATCAAAATCCCTACTCAATTCTTCATAGAGTTAGAAAGAGAAATTCTCAAATTCATCTGGAATAACAAAAAATCCAGGATAGTTAAAACTATCCTCAAGAGTAAAAGAACTTCTGGGGGAATCAGTATCCCCAACCTCAAGGAGTACTACAGAGCAAGAGTGTTAAAAACTGCATGGTATTGGTACAGTGACAGGAATGTAGATCAAGGGAACAGAAATGAAGACCCAGAAAAAAATTCAAACACCTATGGTCACTTGATCTTTGACAAAGGAGCTACAACCACGCAGTGGAACAAAAGATAGCCTTTTCAACATATGGTGCTGGTTCAGTTGGAGGTCAGCATGCAGAAGAATGCAAATTGATCCATTCTTATCTCCTTGTACTAAGATCAAGTCCAAGTGGATCAAGGACGTCCACATAAAACCAGAAACACTGAAACTAATAGAAAAGAAACTGGGGAAGAACCTTCAGCACATGGACACAGGGGAAAATTTCCTGAACAGAACACCAATAGCTTATGCTCTAAGATCAAGAATTGACAAATGGGACCTCATAAAATTATGAAGTTTCTGTAAGGCAAAGGACACTGTCCAAAGGACAAAATGGCAACCAACAAATTGCGAAAAGATCTTTACCAACCCTATATCTGACAGAGGGCTAATATCCAAGATATACAAAGAACTCAGGAAGGTAGATTCCAGAGAGCCCTATTAAAAAACAAAGCTAAACAAAGAATTTTCACCTGAGGAATATCAAATGGCTGAGAAGCACATAAAGAAATGTTCAATATCCTTAGTCATCAGGGAAATGCAAATCAAAACAACCCTAAGATTTCACCTCACACCAGTCAGAATGACTAAGATCAAAAACTCAGGGTCTCTCTCCTCTATGTAATAATGGTAAAAAAGAAGAAAAATGGGAATATTAATAACAAAAACACATAAACAAACAAACAAAAAATGACTTGAAAAACTCAGGAGACAGCCAGTGATGGCAAAGATGTGGAGAAAGAACACTCCTCCACTGCTGGTGAGATTGCAAGCTGGTAAAACCACTCCGGAAATCAGTATGGCAGTTCCTCAGAAAACTTGCCGTAATACTACCACCATCAATATTATGATATAGATATATATATATATATATATATCATATATATATATGTGTGTGTATATATATATACATGTATATATATATAACAGTGTCTCTGTCTCTATCTCTCTGTGTCACTCTTCCTGAGACAAGGTCTCCACATAGTCCCACTGTCCTGGAACTCACTATGTAGACCAAGCTGGCAGACAGGCTCCCTGACCAGAAAGCATGCACAGTAAACAAACAACAAGCAAGCAAGCAAGTGTAAAACAGAACTAAAGGATAGTTGGACAAAAATGTCTCATCAAACAACGACCCAGGAAACAGGAAAAGTGAGAAAAAAATAGGGTTCAAATGGAGATTAGGGAATCAAGAAGATCCTGATCAAAATAAACAGCTCATCAGAGGTCATCAGCAGACTTGACCTGGAAGAAGAAAGAGTGAGCAAACGAGAAGACAAAGGGAGGGAGCGTGCAAGCTGAGGCATGAAGAGGAAGGAAGAGCCAAGGACAAAGGAGGGAGGGTGAAGGCAGACAGAGCTGCCTGGACACAGGACAGCACTCTATAGGGAAGGGACAGTAAGGATTGGTGGAATTGCTTTCAGAAATAATGGCTGAAGATGCCACAAATTCCTTTAAAAAAATAATTGATACATCTCAGAAGTCCTACCAATTTTAACCATAAAGAACTAAGGGTGATAGATGTCTTCTGGGCCCAACTAAACACACAGGCTCACAGAGGAGTGAAAACATACATGAGACATGTGCAAGCAGAGCCTAACACAAGCAGCAGAGGAAGTGAGTACAAAATCTCATCTAGCTTCTAGCTGGAGAGCTGTTGGAAAGTGTTAGCCACTAAGAAAGGGAGGGATGGTTTTCTTTAAGAGTGTAGCCTCTTTAACTTGAACACAGTGAATGCCGTACATTGGAGTATATGTCAGCACAATTTTAACATGGTGAGAGTGAAAGAAAGAAAGGAAGGAAGAGAGGGAGTGAGGGGGTGGGAGGGATGGAGGGAGAGAGGGAGAGAAAAACAGAAAGAATCAAAGAAATAATGAAAAGATAAAAATAAGATGAATGAAAATTTTCATTACAAGTGAAAAGTAAAAATCTTAGAAATACACAAATCTGACCCATAATAGTTCCTGTCTGAAAGAATTACAGGGATAGAAATGGAGAGGAGCCTGAGGAAAAGAAGTTCCAGTGACAGGCCCAAAGTGAAATCCACCTCAAGGGGAGGCCCCAAGGCCTGACACTATTACGGAGGCTATGGAGTACTCAAGGGACCTAGCATGACCACACTTCAGAAGATCCAACAAGCAGCTGAAAGTCTCTGACGTAAATACTTGCACCCAACCAATGAACAAATGCAGCTGACCACTGTTGTTGAAATAGGGAAGGCTGAAAGAAGCTGAGGAGAAAGGCAATCCTGTAAGAGAAGCAGCAGTCTCAATTAATCTGGACTCCTGAGATCTCTCAAAAACTATTCCACGAAGCAGGCAGCATACACCAGCTGACATGAGGTCCCAACACACACACAGTAGAGGACTGCCTGGTCTGTGTTCATTCAGAGATTATGCACCTATCCTTCAAGAGACTGGAGGCCTCAGGGAATTTAGAGGTCAGGAAGGATGAGGGGTAGGGACACCCATGTGGAGACAGGCGGTGGGGAGGAGATATGGAATGTGGAACAGTCTGAGGGTGGACAGGGGTGGGGAAAAATAAAATATGGAGTGTAAAAAAATTAATTAATTAATTAATTAAAAAATCTTAGAAATAAAAATTCACAAGATCAGCAAAGCAAAGTTAAAGCCACTAACACTAAAAAAATTTTTACTGTGAAATGAAAACTGAAAGGCAAAATGTACATTTTTTTACTAAATAAAAGTTCCAGGAGAGCCAGGCATATATAGAGATTCCATCTCAAACAAAACAATATTAACAACAACAAAATACTAGCTACACAAGAATGCCAGAAAACACTGACAGAGGCAGGAAAAGGGCAGAGGGACTGGCATGTCTCTACACTAGAATTGTAGAAGGCACAGTTCATTTTTATTGAATCAACCTGTTTCCTGCTTAATGTTATATACTATATAATGCCCAGATAACAAAAATAACATAGTAAGTCCAAAGAGCTACAGGAGTAGGGTTTCCTGGAGCTCCAAACCCTCCCTTCTCAACCTACAAATTCTGATCTTCCTGTAAGATGGACTCAGGCTGAGGTCTCTGTGGTGATGAAGAACAAACAGCTGTGGTTTCCCAGAGGTGGCCTGAATACTCCAACTTGGGTGCTGAAACTCTGCCAAGGAACATGGAGCATTACAAAGAAAGAGAGAAGCAAATAGGTCTCAGATACAATGATAGCACATGATGTAAACGCAACTGAACACAGGAGCAGAGGATCTGCTGATGCCAACAAAATAGCAGCACTTCCATTGCCTTGAAAATGGTGAGTGTGTGTGGTTGCTGCTGCTTGGCCAATCAGAGCTCAGTCTTGTAGTGAACTTCATGAAGAAAACCATTCAGAATTATCCCAACTCAGAAACCACATCCTATCTGGAGCAGGAATATATTCCCCATTTTGACAACACCTGACCAAGTTTTGAGTTTACCATTAGTCTCTTTCCAGTGTTGTCCCATTGAGACTCCTTGGTCTGCCCCAACATAGTGAAGGGTAGATCATGGTGCATTCTGACAAGACACTGACATGACAATCAAAATAACAACATTCATTAATATTTTTTTCAATCTTTATTCTAAACAATTATATCCTGTGTTCTGTATGTGGAGATAGTAGATGTTTTTCTTGCAAAAGATATATGCTAAGTTTAAGCTAATTGACAAAACATGAAGGATTCTTAGGCATTTGTTCCCTCTGTGGTGTTCAACACTTTTAACATTACTGTTTAGATAGAAACCTCATGATAAGCACTTTCCTCAAAACCCTTTCATGTCCCTGTTCCTCAGGCTGTGGATGAAAGGGTTCAGCATTGGGGTCACCACTGTGTACATCAAGGCAGCTACCATGTCACTCCCAGCGGAGTGAGAGGATGAAGTGTTAAAATACTCAGCGATGATGGTGGCATAGAAGAGGCAGACCACAGTCAGGAGGGCGCCACAGGGGGAGAAGGCTTCCCATCCTCCCCTAGAGGATGAGACCCTCAGGACAGCATAGGTGATGTAGTTGTAGAAGATCAGGTTGCAGGTAAATGGGGTGACAATGGCCACAGTTCCCTCTGTATAAATCATCAGCTCAGGAGAGTTTCAGGAGAGGAGTTGCATCACAGAAGAAGTGGGGGATGATGTTGTTCCCAAAGAAGGACAGTCAAGCTATGAGTAGTGTGTGCAACAGATAATTCAGGTTGGCTACCACCCATGTCCCAACAAGAAGAAGGGTACAGAGCTGATCTTTGCTGTGTCGTCTAAAGGGTAGCATATAGCCACATACCAGTCATAGGCCATCACAGCCAGTAAGAAATTGACCATGTCAGCAGACACACAGAGAAAATACAGCTGTGTGAGACACCCAGAGACAGAAATGGTCTGACTCCCAAGTATGTATATGGCCAGTACCTTAGGGACAGTGGTGGAGATGAAGCAGACATCCACAATGGACAGGTTGCTGAGGAAGAAGTTCATTGGGGTACGCAGGCGGGGGTCTGTGCTGATGGCCAGGATGATGAGCAGGTTTCCCAGTACAGAGGCCAGGTACATGATGAGGAAGAGTAGGAAGAGGAGCTGCTGCTGCTGCTGGGGCTGCCTGGATAGTCCCAGGAGGAGAAACTCAGAAATACTCAACGGGTCAGTGCTACTCATGAGTCTGAGCCCAGCTACATTAAGGAGAAGCAGAGGACAGAAGCCTGTCTTCATTGGATGCAACAAACAGGTTCACATAAATCCTGCATTAGAGTTTCTGAAATAAGATCCATTCCTATTTTCCACATACTTATTTTACAAATCCCACTTTTAGGTCCTGTTGTTTCCCCAGAGCCACCCTTTCAGTTTTATTGAATATAATATGGAGGGATTCTTGCTCATGAACTGCTCTGACCTGTATCTGGTAACATGTTCAGTTTTCTTCCCACTCCTTAGACGCTTAAAGGAGAAGAGAAGCAGCCAGGTATTGTATTGATCTCAAGCCCCAATTGGTGGACCTGTGACTCCTGCTTCTTCCCACAGTATGGGAGAGAGTGAGCAACACACATTGCAGAAGAAACATTGGCATCTCTACTACTCTGAAAATATTTGGATAGACACTATTATTTTACCTTGGAATTATTGGGCAATAGCGTTCTTTTTTCTAAGTATTTGAAAGTATTGTGAATATAGGAAGGTTCTGAGGTGAAGAGTGGATGATCACTGTCTGAGCACTCTGTATGAGAAGGACATGTGGGAGAATTAAAAAGGTATTCACTGTAGCATGAAGTTCCATGAGGAATAGACTCCTTGAGTATCTCATTAAAGACCCGCAGAAAAGAGTTGTGTAAGCCAGCTCTTTGTACGGCTTGACCAACAACAATGAAACAAATCATCTAAGCTCACAGTCAGAACATGGGGATATAGCAATCTCTGTGGAGAAAAGTCCCAGAGAGAATTCCCTGAGACTGATCTAAGCATTGAGGATTGTAGAATCAGTCTCCATTCTACTTCCTCTCAGCACATAAAATGAAGTAATGGCACTATTTAAGGGAAAATTCTCTCTTCCCCACATTTGATCACTTATCACATAAGGCATATGCACATTTGCTTAATGGAAGCCCTGGTAGTAACTGGCACTACAGGGTCAGGCTCGATCCTGTAAAATATCGAGTGTAAAGTTCAAGGAGTGAAAAGCTAGAAGGGAGAGTATGTAGTCCTCCACGGCTGAATTCGACCCATGTTCAGAGAACCCACATCTTTGGGAATGGTGTCTTACCAGCCCACAGTGATGTGTGCACTTCGGAACATGTACAAACTCTGGTGTACAGCTCCAACAGCTTTGTTTATATACCCAATCCCTTCCCCAGAGAGGATTCATGACAGCACTTAGAAACCTAGGATGAGAACATCCTCAATATGATTTGTCCTGTCCATGTACATCCAGAAGCTTACATCCATTTCCCACATGATTGACAGATGGCCTAGCAAAATTCTAGGAGATAATAACAAAGCTCCAAAAACACAGAAAGGAGTAGAAGGAAGCTGGGGAAAGTCCTACTGGCTGCTGAGCTCATGATTCTGGGTACTTCTGATCAAAAGATAGATGAGGCCTTCATTCCCAGTCAGTGTCAAACAGTAAAAGCCAGTCTTTCTCAGATCAGCAAGGAAAAGAGTTGATAAAAATGATAGCTTGTGCTGACTTACACATCTCATCTAGAATCACTGAAGTCTGAGGCAAGAAGATCACTGTCATGTTCAAGGCTAGCCTTATCTACCATACCAGACCCTGTCTCATAAATACAAAAACAGCACAAAGGAAAAAAGACATTAGAAGCTGGAAAGATGGCTCAGTGGTTTAGAGCATTTTTCCCTTATGCAGAGGGACCAGGTTCCCCTTCCACCCCCAGAAACAAACAAACAAACAAACAAAATAGCAAAACAATGTTTAAGGGCATGGATAAAATTATATTAACTATTAGTTAATTCTTGCATGCTTGTGCTTAAACATCTGTGTTCTCTGCTCTTAAAATATTTTTGAAATTACCTAGAATAAAGTTCTTAGTTTAAAATCAGAATTTTGCGGTCATGGTGGTCCTTGCCTTTACTCCAACTTTTGGAGGTCAGAAGCAAGTGGGTTCCTTTGAATTTGAAGTCAATCTGGGCTACACAGTGAGAGCTGACATAAGAAATGAAGAAAATAATAATTATTTTAGCAAACTTGG
Source organism: Tokudaia tokunoshimensis (assembly GCA_036184795.1). Taxonomy (NCBI): domain Eukaryota; kingdom Metazoa; phylum Chordata; class Mammalia; order Rodentia; family Muridae; genus Tokudaia; species Tokudaia tokunoshimensis. The sequence continues at coordinate 41,760 of BTHU01000155.1, read as the reverse complement.
AAGGTGTTTCAGCATGTAAATTATTTGCTGTAAAAGCTTAAAGATCACAGTTCAAAATCCAGTGTGTGTGTGTGTGTGTGTGTGTGTGTGTGTGTGTGTGTGTGTGCATAGCCTGCCTGTAATCTTAGTGCAAGAGGCAAATAAGATATCCTGGGGCACAGTACCCTCTGCCATCTTTGATCTGGAAACAGAGCAGTTGGGACCTCCAGGCAGAGGGATAAATGAGCATAACATCGCTGGGGTCACAGCCAGCTTGTATGCTCCCTGCATCCAAGAGTTGGGCAGTTCTGTGGTCATCTATGCACCAGCTCTGCTGTGGGACATCTGCCCTGCAGAGGGAACTGCCCCTGCAGAGAGCACACCAGCCTCCCCTTACCTACCTCTGCTCCAGGAATTGACTATACTGAGTCTCCAGGTATGCAGTGATTGCACAAGTATAACATCACCTGAGACAAGGCACATCAGGGCTCCAAAGACACTCAGGAGCAGGGCAGACCCTCAGCAATTGGGGCCAGGGGAAACACGGTAATCCGGGAGGGGGCAGAAATAGCCTTGCAGGCTTACAGGAGATCCAAGCAACAGCCAGTAACAGCAGGACCAACTAACACCAGAGATAACCAGATGGCAAAAGGCAAATGTGGACCGTTACTAACAGAAATCAAGGCAATATGGCACCATCCGAACCTAACTCTCCGACAGCAGCAAGTCCTGGATACCCCAACACGCCCGAAAGGTAAGATCTGGATTTAAAATCACTTCTCATGATGCTATTAGAGGATTTCAAGAAGAATGTAAATAAATCTCATAAAGAAATACAGGAGAACATGAATCAAGGGGTAGAAGTTCTTACAAAGGAAACACAAAAACCACTTAAAGAAATACAGGAGACTAAGAGTCAACAGATGGAGGCCCATAAGGAGGCAACTCAAAAATCACTTAAAGAAATACAGGAGAACATGAATCAAGGGGTAGATGCCCTTACAAAGGAAACACAAAAATCGCTTTAAAAAATACAGGAGAACTTGGGTCAACAGGCAGAAATCCTGAAAGAGGAAACACAAAAATACCTTAAAGAAATACAGAAAAACACAAAAAAAAACAAGTGAAGGAACTGAGCAAATCCATGCAGGATCTGAAAAGAGAAGTAAAGACAACAAAGAAATCACAAAGGGAGACAATTTTGGAGATAGAAAACCTTGGGAAGAAATCAGGGGTCATAGATGCAAACATCACCAATAGAATACAAGAGATGGAAGAAAGAATCTCAGGTGCTGAAGATTCCATAGAAAGCATCGACTCAACAGTCAAAGAAAATGCAAAATGCAAAAAACGTGTAACCCAAAACATCCAGGAAATCCAGGACACAATGAGAAGACCAAACCTAAGGATTATAGGTATAGATGAGAGTGAAGATTTGCAACTTAAAGGGCCAATAAATATCTTCAACAAAATTATGGAGGAAAACTTCCCTAATATAAAGAGAGAGAGGCCAATGAATGTACAAGAAGCCTACAGAACTCCAAACAGACTGGACCAGAACAGAAATAACTCCCATCACATAATAATCAAAACGCCAAATATACTAAACAAAGAAAGAATATTAACAGCAGTAAAAGAAAAAGGACAAGTAATATGTAAAGGAAGACCTATCCGAGTTACATCAGACATCATACCAGAGACTATGAAAACTAGAAGATCCTGGGCAAAACTCATACAGACTCTAAGAAAACACAAATGCAAGCCCAGAATACTATACCCAGAGAAACTCTCAATCACTATAGATGGAGAGACCAAGATATTCCATGATAAAACCAAATTTACACAATATCTTTCCACAAACCCAACCCTACAAAGGATAATAGGTGGAAACTGCCAATACAAGGAGAGAAACTACACCCTGGAAAACAAGATAGTAGCCTTCTTTCATCAAACCCAAAAGCAGATAACCACTCAAACATAAAGATAGCGTGAAGAACAGCAGGTGGCAATAATCACTATTCCTTAATCTCTCTTAATATCAATGGTCTCAATTCCCCAATAAAAAGACATAGAATAACAGACTGGATACATAAACAGGACCCAGCATTTTGCTGCGTGCAGGAAATGCACCTCAATGTCAAAGACAAACACTACCTCAGAGTAAAAGGCTGGAAAACAATCTTACAAGCAAATGGTCCCAGGACACGAGCCAGAGTAGCCATCCTAATATCAGATAAAATTGACTTTCAACCTAAAGTCATCAAAAAAGACACAGAAGGACACTACATACACATCAAAGAAAAATCAACCAAGAAGAACTCTCAATTCTGAATATTTATGCTCCAAATGAAACTACACCCTCATTCGTAAAAGAAACTTTACTAAACCTCAAAGCACATATCGCACCTCACACAATAATAGTGGGTGACTTCAACACCCCACTCTCTGAAATGGACCGATCAGGAAAGCAGAAATTAAACAGGGACACAGTGAAGCAAATTGAAGCCTTGGATCAAATGGAACTAACATATATATATACAACATTTCATCCTAAAGCAAAAGAATATACCTTCTTCTCAGCACCTCTTGGTACCTTCTCTAAAATAGACCATATAATTGGTCACAAAACAGACCTCAACAGACAAGAGAAGACTGAACTCATCCCATGCCTCTTATAAGATCACGATGGAAAAAGAGTGTTCTTCAATAGCAAAAACAACAACAGCAACAACAGAAAGCCCACATACACGTGGAAGCTGAACAATGCTCTACTCAATGATACCTTGGTCAAGGAAGAAATACTGAAATACACCAAGAACTTTTTAAAATTTAATGAAAATGAAGGCACAACATACCCAAATTTATTGGACACATTGAAAGCAGTGCTAAGGGGAAAACTCATAGCCCTGAGTGCCTCCAAAAAGAAACGGGAGAGTGCATACAGTAGGAGCTTCGTGGCACACCTGAAAGCCCTGGAACAGAAAGAAGCAAATACACACAAGAGGAGTAGAAGGCAGGAAATCATCAAACTCAGGGATGAAATCAATCAAGTAGAAACAAATAATACCATACTAAAATCAACAAACTAGGAGTTGGTTCTTTGAGAAAATCAACAAGATAGATAAGCCCTTAGCCAGACTAGCCAGAGGGCACAGAGACAGTATCCAAACTAGCGAATCAGAAACGAAAACAGAGATATAACAACAGAAACTGAGGAAATTCAAAAAATCATCAGATCCTACTACAAAAGCCTGTATTCAACACAAATAGAAAATCTCGAGGAAATGGACAATTTCCTAGACAGATAGCAAATACCAAAATTAAATCAGGATCAAATAGACCACCTAAAGCACTGTAACCCCTGAAGAAATAGAAGTGATCATTGGAAGTCGGCCAATCAAAAAAAGCACAGGTCCAGATGGTTTAAGTGCTGAATTCTATCAGACCTTCAAAGAAGACTTAACAGCAATACTCTTCAAACTATTCCACAAAATAGAAACAGAAGGAACACCATCCACCTCGTTCTAGGAAGCTACAATTATGCTGATACCAAAATTACACAAAGATCCGACAAAGAAAGAGAATCTCAGGCCAATTTCTGTTATAAATATTGATGCAAAAATACTCAATAAAATTCCTGACAACTGAATCCAAGAACACATCAAAACGATCATTCACCACGATCAAGTAGGCTTCATCCCAGGGATGCAGGGATAGTTCAATATAAGGAAGTCCATCAATGTAATCCACTACATAAACAAAATCAAAGGAAAAAACATGGTCTTTTCATTAGATACTGAAAAAGCATTTGAAAAAATTCAGCATCCTTTCATGTTAAAAGACTTCGAAAAATCAGGAATTCGAGGCCCATATCTAAACATAGTAAAAGCAAATTACAGCAAACCGGTAGCCAACATCAATCTAAATGGAGAGAAATTAGAAGCCATCCCACTAAAATCAGGAACTAGACAATGCTGCCCTCTCTCTCCATATCTTTTCAATATAGTACTTGAAGTTCTAGCTAGAGCAATTAGACAACAAGAGGAAGTCAAAGAGATACAAATTGGAAAGGAAGCAGTCAAACTATCACTATTTGAAAATGATATGATAGTATATTTAAGTGACCCAAAGAACTCCACCAGAGAACTCCTACAGCTGATAACTTCAGCAAAGTGGCCGGATAGAAAATCAACTCAAGCAAGTCAGTAGCCTTCCTATACTCAAAAGAAAAGCAGGCTGAAAAAGAAACAAGAGAAATGATACCCTTAACAATAGCCACAAACAATATAAAGTATCTTGGTGTGACTCTAGCCAAACAAGTGAAAGATATGTATGACAAGAACTTCAAGTCTCTGAAAAAAGAAATTGAAGAAGACCTCAGAAGATAGAAAAATCTTCCATACTCATAGATTGGCAGGATTAATATAGTAAAAATGACCATCTTGCCAAAAGCAATATACAGATTCAATGCAATCCCCATCAAAATCCCAACTCAATTCTTCATAGGGTTAGAAAGAGCAATTCAAAAATTCATCTGGAATAAGAGAAAATCCAGGATAGCTAAAATTATTCTTAAGAGTAAAAGAACTTCTGGGGGAATCAGTATTCCGGATCACAAGTTGTACTACAGAGCAATAGTGTTAAAAACTGCATGGTATTGGTACAGTGACAGGCATGTAGATCAATGGAACAGAATTGAAAGACCCAGAAATGAATCCACACTCCTATGGTCTCTTGATCTTTGACAAAGGAGCTAAAACCATCCAGTGGAAAAAAGATAGCCTTTTCAACAAATGGTGCTGGCTCAACTGGAGGTCAACATGCAGAAGAATGCAAATTGATCCCTCTTGTCTCCTTGCACTAAGCTCAATTCCAAGTGGATCTAGGACCTCCACATAAAACCAGACACACTGAAACTAATAGAAAGGAAACTAGGGAAGAACCTTGAACATATGTTCACTGGGGAAAATTTCCTGAACAGAACTCCAATAGCTTATGCTCTAAGATCAAGAATTGACAAATTGGACCTAATAAAATTACAAAGTTTCTCTAAGGCATAGGGCACTGTCAAAAGGACAAAGCAGCAACCAACAAACTGGGAAAAGATCTTTACCAACCCTACATCCGACAGAGGGCTAATATCCAATATATACAAAAAAACTCAAGAAGTTAGACTCCAGAGAGCCAAATAACCCTATTAAAAATGGGGTACAGAGCTAAACAAAGAGTTCTCACCTGAAGACTATCGAATGGCTGAGAAGGACCTAAAGAAATGTTCAACATCCTTAGTCATTAGGGAAATGCAAATCAAAACAACCCTGAGATTCCATCTCACACCAGTCAGAATGGCTATGATCAAAACACAGGAGACAGCAGTTGTTGGCAAGGATGTGGAGAAAGAGGAACACTCCTCCACTGCTGGTGGGATTGCAAGCTGGTGCAGCCACCCTGGAAAGCAGTCTGGCAGTTCCTCAGAAAACTGGGCATGACACTCCCAGAGGATCCTGTTATACCACTCCTGGGCATATACCCAGAGGTTTCCCCTGCATACAATAAGGACACATGCTCCACTTTCTTCATAGCAGCCTTATTTGTAATTGCCAGAAGCTGGAAAGAACCCAGATGTCCGTCAATGGAGGAATGGATTCAGAAGATGTGGTATATTTACACAATGGAATACTCCTCTGCAATTAAAAACAATGAATTCACGAAATTCTTTGGCAAAAGGTAAGAACTGGACAATATCATCCTTAGTGAGGTAACCCAATCACAAAAGAACACACATGGTATGCAGTCACTGATAAGGGGATATTAACCCAGAATTTTGGAATACCCAAGACACAATTCACATATCAATAGATTTCCAAGAAGATGGAAGGTAAGATCCCTGGTCCTGGAAAGACTGAATGTAGGGGAATGCCAGGACAGAGAGCGAGAGGGGGTTTAATGGGGAACAGGGGGAGGGAAGGGGGCTTATTGGACTTTTGGGGAGGGAGGAAACAGTAAAGGGGAAATCATTTGGAATGTAAATAAAAAATATAGAAAATTTTAAAAAAAGAAGAAAAAAAAGAATGTGGAAAGAGATCAAAGTTGATACATGAACCAATGTCTGACTTCTTCTTGTGTGTACACACACATGGACCCCACCTCAGAGTGTGTGTGTGGTAGGGTATGTGTGTACAGGAGCATACATGCATAAATGCATGTACATTGCATGGACACATACATATATCCATATGGTTTTATTAATTGATTATTAAAATTTAAAAGAATTATTATCAGAATTTCTGAGCATGAGGCAAAAGAAAACTTTATGTCCTACATGAGAATAATTTTAAGGGGCTGACAGAAATAGTTCAATACCTGGTTGTACATGTCTACATTTTCCAGAAATACTTAGGAAGAATGATGCAGAGGTCAACAACATCCTGGGCCACACACACACACACACACACACACACACACACACACACACACACACTTCTTTGGAGGAGTTTCCACAGAAACAGAACATAAAACAACAATGACCTCAGAAATTATTCTTTGTAAAGATGCTACACAATCTTATTGGATTTTTAATTTTTTTAAAAAAAAAATTGTATGTGTGACTGTGTAAGAGGTCCTTGTGCTCACACACCAGCCTTAGGGAGCCATAGATGGTAAGCACACATGTCTCTTAAAAAGGAGAGACGTATAAGCTGTTTTCCTCTCAGAAAGCTGAGAGAGGATGTGTAAGTAGCTTTTGGCTCTTTGTATGGCCAGGCCACATTTGTCACACAGACACATCATGAGCTTCTTCATCTTGAACCTGCTTCCTCAGTTCATCTATGGATCCTATCTTTATGGAAGATGTCACTTTTACTATATGAGTTTCCATGCAGTCATGTCTTAAGTTTTGTTATGCACATGGGACTGAGTTAGTTATTCCCAGAAAACTTTTTTCAAATTTCCTTTCATAGATATGTCTAAAATAAACTTCTTGGTATCAGACTCTCAAGTTTGAACCAATGACTGCTACTGAGTCATGTTGAACTCTATTTAACTGAATTTTTGAAATCTTCCTTGGACTGTTGCTTTGCTGGCTTTGGGATCATGAAGAAGTCACAGAGACCCCTTTGTGAATGTTTGGCTTGCACGTGTATATAGGCATCACATGCATGTCTGGTGCTCATGAAGACCAGAAGAAGAAGTCATATCTCTTGGAAATGGTGTTAGTGATGGTTGCGAGTTACAATGTAGGTACTGGGAGTAGAACCCTGGTCCTCTCAAAAAGCAATCTCTGCTCTTACCTCTGAGCCATCCCTCTAGATCAGGTGCTTTAGTGGAGTTTACTTCTACCAATAAAGTAAGTGTGGTGTAAAGTACTAGAGTTTATCAGCTCATGTGGTCAACAAAGTGGAAACGAGGTTCATTAACTACAGAGCCATGTCATGGTGATGACAGGCTGATGGAAAACTGATTTTCATGAGGTGCCTCATCAGAGTATTCCCAGTGTTACAGGGATGAACTGCATAAAATATCTCAATCAAGAATAAGCAAATAAGCAATAGTGAAAATACACCTAGCAGGGGAACCTAATCCTCAGTATGCGATGATACATTTCCACAATATCCAGTTTTCAACAACAAAATGAAAGATTGCAAAGGAACAGGAAAGTATGACATTTACAGCAGAAGAACAAGCAAAAGATATGACCTCTGGAAAGAGGAGAATCCATCTTTAAGAAAAATATCTGCAAGTAGCCATTGTAAAAATGTTGGCAGATAGAACAGAGAACAATATTGAAAAAGAACACAAAAGTATGAAGAAAATGTCAAATCAAGTAGGAAATGAAGAGCCAAAAATCATCGGGAAAGATTAAATGGAAATTCTGAATAGGAAAGTAAACAATGGATATAAACTGTTCACTAAATGGGCTCTACTAATTTGAAGCAGGTAAGTTAATAATGGTGAAATTTGTAAATAGTTGTATAGAGACTGCGGAAGTTAAAGAAAAGGAGAAAGAATAAGGAAAAATGAATACAGGGTCAAGTGTAGACAATGTTGTTACAGCAAAGACATACAGTAAGGACTCTTAAGGGAAAGAAAGGGAAAGGCAAGCTATGATGAAATAATGGCTGAAAACTCAAATTAAAAAATGAGCTGACCCAGGCAGAAGTCATGCAACTTCCAGTTTGCAACTGTGCCTGGAGCAGAGCCACTGCTCTAGATCCCAAACACACAGAGCACATACTCCGGTTATAGTTGCCACTCCCCAGGTATTCTGACACATCCAGGATCACAGGTGAAACCCCAAACCCCACCTCAATACCCAGGATAACCTGGACCCATGGGACTCTGGGAATCAGATACCCAGCCCTGCTAGACACCCTCACTACTTTCAGGTTACACCTGTTCCAAGAGAAGAGCCTCCGATCTAGATGCCCATACACTCAACACACACATCCTGGTTGCAGCTGAAGCCCCCAGGGGTTCTGAAAAATACCAGACCACAGGATCACAGGCTCAAAGGAAGGACAGGCTTCAGTCAGAATGAGCAGTGCTAAATAATACTATAGATAATCAGATGAGGAGAGAAAAGTGCAAGAACAAAAACAACAGAAAACAGTACAACTTGGCAACATCAGAACCGAGTTCACTCACCACAGCAAGACCTGGAAACCCCAACACACCTGTAAAGCAAGATTCAGATGTAAGTCCTCATTATTTTATTTTCTAAGTATTTTTATTTACATTCCAAATCATTTCCCCTCTCCTGTTTCTTCCCTCCCCGAAAGTCCCATAAGCCCCCTTCCCTCCCTCTGTTCCCCATTCAACCCCCTCTTGCTTCTCTGTCCTGGCATTCCATTATACCCAGTCTTTCCTGGACCAGCGGTCACTCCTTCCATCTTCTTGGAAATCTATTGATATGCGAATTGTGTCTAGGGTATTGCAAGATTCTGGGTTAATATCCCATTATCAGTGACTACATACCATGTGAGTTCTTTTGTGATTGGGTTACCTCACTAAGGATGATATTTTCAAGTTCTGACCATTTGCCTAGGAATTTCGTGAATTCATTGTTTCTAATTGCAGAGTAGTATTCCATTGTGTAGATATACCACATCTTCTGAATCCATTCCTCCGTTGAGGGACATCTGGGTTCTTTCCAGCTTCTGGCTATTATAAATAAGGCTGTTATGAACATAGCGGAGCATGTGTCCTTATTGCATGCAGGTAAAGCCTCTGGGTATGTGCCCAGGAGTGGTATAGCCTGATCCTCCGGGAGTGTCATGCCCAGTTTTCTGAGGAAGCGCCAGAGTGCTTTCCAGAGTGGTTGTACCAGCTTGCAATTCCACCAGCAGTGGAGGACTGTTCCTCTTTCTCCACATCCTCGCCAACAACTGCTGTTTCCTGTGTTTTTGATCTTAGCCATTCTGACTGGTATGAGATGGAATTTCAGGGTTGTTTTGATTTGCATTTCCCTAATGACTAAGGATGATGAACATCTCTTTAGGTGCTTCTCAGCCATTAGATATTCTTCAGGTGAGAACTCTTTGTTTAGCTCTGTACCCCATTTTTAATAGGGTTGCTTGCCTCTCTGGAGTTTAACTTCTTGAGTTCTTTGTATATATTGGATATTAGCCCTCTGTCGGATGTAAGGTTGGTAAAGATCATTTCCCAGTTAGTTGGTTGCCGCTTTGTCTTTTGACAGTGTCTTTTGCCTTGCAAAAACTTTGTAATATAATGAGGTCCCATTTGTCTATTCTTGATCTTAGAGTATAAGCTATTGGAGTTCTGTTCAGGATATTCTCCCTGTGCCCATATGTTCAAGGTTCTTCCCTAGCTTCCCTTCTATTAGTTTCAGTGTGTCTAGTTTTATTTGGAGATCCTTGATCCACTTGGAATTGAACTTAGTGCAAGGAGATAAGAATGGGTCAATTTGCATTCTTCTGCATGTTGACCTCCAGTTGATCCAGCACCAATTGTTGAAAAGGCTATCTTTTTTCCACTGGATGGTTTTAGCTCCTTTGTCAAAGATCAAGAGACCATAGGAGTGTGGATTCATTTCTGGGTCTTTGAATTCTGTTCCATTGATCTACATGCCTGTCACTGTACCAATACCATGCGGTTTTTAACACTATTGCTCTGTAGTACAGCTTGAGGTCCGGGATACTGATTCCCCCAGAGGTTCTTTTACTCTTGAGAATAGTTTTAGCTATTCTGGGTTTTCGGTTATTCCAGATGAATTTTTGAATTGCTCTTTCTAACTCTATGAAGAATTGAGTTGGGATTTTGATGGGGATTGCATTGAATCTGTGTATTACTTTTGGTAAGATGCTCATTTTTACTATATTAATCCTGCCAATCCATGAGCATGGCAGATTTTTCCATCTTCTGAGGTCTTCTTCAATTTCTTTCTTCAGAGACTTGAAGTTCTTGTCATACAGATCTTTCACTTGTTTGGTTAGAGTCACACCAAGATACTTTATATGGTTTGTGGCTATCGTGAAGGGTATCATTTCTCTTACTTCTTTCTCAGCCTGCTTTTCCTTTGAGTATAGGAAGGCTACTCACTTGCTTGAGTTGATTTTATATCTGGCCACTTTGCTGAAGTCGTTTATCAGCTGTAGGAGTTCTCTGGTGGAGTTCTTTGGGTCGCTTAAGTATACTATCATATCGTCTGCAAATAGTGATAGTTTGACTTCTTCCTTTCCAATTTGTATCCCTTTGACCTCTTTTTGTTGTCTAATTGCTCTAGCTAGAACTTCAAGTACTATATTGAAAAGATATGGAGAGAGAGGGCAGCCTTGTCTAGTCCCTGATTTTAGTGGGAATGCTTCAAGTTTCTCTCCATTTAGATTGATGCTGGCTACCGGTTTGCTGTAAATTGCTTTTACTATGTTTAGATATGGGCCTTGAATTCCTGATCTTTCCAAGACCTTTAGCATGAAAGGATGCTGAATTTTGTCAAATGCTTTCTCAGCATCTAATGAGATGTCCATATGGTTTTTTTCTTTGATATTGTTTATATAGTGGATTACATTGATGGATTTCCTTATATTGAACCATCCCTGCATCCCTGGGATGAAGCCTACTTGATCGTAGTGAATGATCGTTTTGATGTGTTCTTGGATTCAGTTGGCAAGAATTTTATTGAGTATTTTTGCATCGATATTCATAAAAGAGATTGGCCTGAGATTCTCTTTCTTTGTCGGATCTTTGTGTGCTTTTGGTATTAGTGTAATTGTGGCTTCATAGAACGAGTTGGGTACTGTTCCTTCTGTTTCTATTTTGTGGAACAGTTTGAAGAGTATTGGTGTTAGGTCTTCTTTGAAGGTCTGATAGAATTCTGCACTAAAACCATCTGGACCTGTGCTTTTTTTGGTTGGAAGACTTCCAATGACAACTTCTATTTCTTCAGGGGTTATAGGACGGTTTAGATGGTCTATTTGATCCTGATTTAATTTTGGTACTTGGTATCTGTCAAGGAAATTGTTCATTAACTCAAGATTTTCTAGTTGTGTTGAATACAGGTTTTTGTAGTAGGATCTGATGATTTTTTGAATTTCCTCAGTTTCTGTTGTTATCTCTCCCTTTTCATTTCTGATTTTATTAATTTGGATACTATCTCTGTGCCCTCTGGTTAGTCTGGCTAAGGGCTTATCTATCTTGTTGATTTTCTCAAAGAACCAACTCCTCATTTTGTTGATTCTTTGTATGGTTTTATTTGTTTCTACTTGATTGATTTCAGCCCTGAGTTTGATGATTTCCTGCCTTCTACTCCTCTTTGGTGTATTTGCTTCTTTATGTTCCAGGGCTTTCAGGTGTGCCATTAAGCTGTTAGTGTATGCTGTCTCCCGTTTCTTTTTGGCGGCACTCAGGGCTATGAATTTTCCTCTTAGCACTGCTTTCATTGTGTCCCATAAGTTAGGGTATGTTGTGCCTTCATTTTCATTAACTTTCAAAAAGTCTTTGATTTCTTTCTTTATTTCCACCTTGACCAAGTTATCATTGAGTAGAGCATTGTCAGCCTCCATGTGTACGTGGGTTTTCTTTTGTTTTTGTTGCCATTGAAGACCACCCTTATTCCATAGTGATCTGATAGGAGGCATGGGATTATTTCTATCTTCTTGTATCTGTTGAGGTCTGATTTGTGACCAATTATATGGTCAATTTTGGAGAAGGTACCATGAGGAGCTGAGAAGAAGGTGTATTCTTTAGCTCTAGGATGAAATGTTCTATATATATCAGTTAGTTCCATTTGGTCCAAGGCTTCAATTAGATTCACTGTGTCCCTGTTTAGTTTCTGCTTTCTGAACGATCCATTTCAGAGAGCGGGGTGTTGAAGTCACCCACTATTATTGTGTGCGGTGCGATGTGTGCTTTGAGTTTTAGTAAAGTTTCTTTTACGAATGAGGGTGCCCTTGCATTTGGAGCATAGATATTCAGGATTGAGAGTTCTTGATGGTGGATTTTTCCCTTGATCAGTATGTAGTGTCCTTCTGTGTCTTTTTTGATGACTTTAGGTTGAAAGTCAATTTTATCCGATATTAGGATGGCTACTCCACCTCGTTTCTTGGGGCCATTTGCTTGTAAAATTGTTTTCCAGCCTTTTACTCTGAGGTAGTGTTTGTCTTTGACACTGAGGTGCGTTTCCTGCATGCAGCAAAATGCTGGGTCCTGTTTACGTATCCAGTCTGCTAGTCTATGTCTTTTAATTGGGGAATTGAGACCATTGATATTAAGAGAGATTAAGGCATAGTGATTATTGCCATCTGCCATTCTTGACGCTATCTTTATGTTTGAGTGGTTATCTACTTTTGGGTTTGATTCAAGAAGGTTATTATCTCATTTTTTCCAGGGTGTTGTTTCTCTCTCTGTATTGGAGGTTTCCACCTATTATCCGTTGCAGGGCTGGATTTGTGGAAAGATATTGTGAAAATTTGGTTTTATCATGGAATATCTTGGTCTCTCCATCTATGGTGATTGAGAGTTTTGCTGGGTATAGTAGTCTAGGCTGGCATTTGTGCTGTCTTAGTGTCTGCATGAGATCTGCCCAGGATCTTCTGGCTTTCATAGTCTCTGGTGAGAAGTCTGATGTGATTCGGATAGGTCTTCCTTTGTATGTTACTTGGCCCTTTTCTCTTACTGCATTTAGTATTCTTTCTTTGCTTAGAACATTCGGTGTTTTGATTATTATGTGACGGGAGGTATTTCTGTTCTGGTCCAGTCTGTTTGGAGTTCTGTAGGCTTCTTGTATGTTCATCGGCATCTCTCTCTTTAAGTTAGGGAAGTTTTCCTCCATAATTTTGTTGAAGATGTTTACTGGCCCTTTAAGTTGCAAATCTTCACTCTCATCTATACCTATAATCCTTAGGTTTGGTCTTCTCATTGTGTCCTGGATTTCCTGGATGTTTTGGGTTACGCGTTTTTTGCATTTTGCATTTTCTTTGACTGTTGAGTCGATGCTTTCTATGGAATCTTCAGCACCTGAGATTCTTTCTTCCATCTCTTGTATTCTATTGTTGATGTTTGCATCTATGACTCCTGATTTCTTCCCAAGGTTTTCTATCTCCAAAGTTGTCTCCCTTTGTGATTTTTTAGTTGTTTCTACTTCCTTTTTTAGTTCCTGGATGGATTTGCTGAGATCCTTCACTTGTTTGTTTGTATTTTCCTGTATTTCTTTAAGGTATTTTTGCATTACCTCTTTCAGGATTTCTTCCTGATGACCCACGTTCTCCTGCATTTCTCTGAGCGATTTTTGTGTTTCCTCCTCATGGGATTCCATCTGTTGATCCATCGTCTCCTGCATTTCTTTAAGCAGTTCATGTGTTTCCTTTGTAAGGGCATCTAACCGTTGATTCATTTCTTTAAGCAATTTTTGTGTTGCCTCCTTATGGGCATCCGTCTGTTGACCCATATTCTTCTGCATTTCTTTATGCAAATTTCGTGATTCCTTTGTGAGTGCATCTACCCGTTGATTCATCTCGTTAAGCGATTTTTGTGTTGTCTCCTTGTGCGCCTCCATCTTTTGATCCATGTTCTCCCGCATTTCTCTAAGCGATTTTTGTGTTTCCTTTGTAAGGGCTTCTAACCGTTGATTCATGGTCTCCTGTAACTCTTTATGAGATTTATTTGTGTCCTTCTTGTGATCCTCTAATAGGATCATGAGAAGTGATTTTAAATCCAGATCTTGTCTTTCGGGTGTGGTGGGGTATCCAGGACTTGCTGCTGTTGGAGAGTTGGGTTCGGATGGTCCCACATTACTTTGATTACTGTTAGTAACATTCCTACGTTTGCCTTTTGCCATCTGGATACCTCTGGTGTTAGTTGGTCCTGCTGCCACTGGCTGTTTGTTGGACCTCCTGTGAGCCTGCAAAGCTATTTCTGCCCCCCCCCTGGATTACCAGGATTCCCCTGGCACCGATTTCTGGGGCCTGCCTGCTCCTGAGTGACTTTGGAGCCCTAATGTGCCTTGCCCCAAGTGATCTTATATTGGGGAGGCCTTGCACATCTAAAGGCTCAGCCTAGTGGATTCCTGGAGCAGAGGTCGCCAAAGGGAGGCTGGCAGGCTCCTGCCCTGTGCAGGGGTGTGTGATCTCTCCTGGGGGGGGAGGGGGCGTCCCTCTGCCAGGCAGAAGTCCCACAGCAGATCTGGCGCGCTGGTCACTGCAGATCAGCCCAGCACCTGGGAGCAGGTTACACACAAGCTGCCTGAACCCGAAGCGATATTATACCTGTCTGTCTCTGAGCCTGGCAGTCCCAACTACCTGGTCACTGGAGCAAAGATGGCGGAGGGCACTCTCCGTGGCGCCGCTCACCCTGTGGTCACGATGGCCCGCCGATCTGGCACCCAGACGACCACAGCGCCAACCCGCCCTCGGGCACAGATGGAAGCCCCAACAGTCCGTGTCCCAAGTGATGTTATATTGGGGGGAGAGCCTGGGTACCGGTCTCTCCAGTGCAGTCTGTGGGAACAGAGGTCGCGGAAGGAATGCTGGCAGGCTCCCTCCCAGCGCGGGGTCCCTCCACCAGGCAGAAGGTCCCACCGCAGAGCTGGCGCGCTGGTTACTGCAGATCAGCCCAGCACCTGGGAGCAGGTTACACACAAGCTGCCTGAAACCGAAGCGATATTATGCCTGTCTGTCTCTGAGCCTGGTGGTCTCAACTACCTGGTGACTGGAGCAAAGATGGCGGAGGGCACTCTCCGTGGCGCCGCTCACCCTGTGGTCACGATGGCCCGCCGATCTGGCACCCAGACGACCACAGCGCCAACCCGTCCTCGGGCACAGACGGAAGCCCCAACAGGCCGTGTCCCAAGTGATGTTATATTGGGGGGAGAGCCTGGGTACCGGTCTCTCCAGCGCAGTCCGCGGGAACAGAGGTCGCGGAAGGGAAGCTGGCAGGCTCCCTCCCTGCGCGGGGTCCCCTGGATTAGCCATTCTAATATCCAATAAAATAGACTTTAAATCAAATGTTATTTAAAAAGATACATAAGGATAGGACATCCTCATCAAAGGAAATATCTGCTGTAGTGGCTATTCCTGGTTGTCAACTTGACTAAATCTGGAATGAACTAATCAAGAATTGGAAGGCTCACCTATAATCCTTATCTGGAGGCTCAGAGATACAGGTTTCTGACCTGGATCTTGGCATGGAGATCTTGAAGCATAGTGACTATGAATTCCAGAAGATTAACATTAGAAGATCTCTGAGTTCAAGGTCATGTGGGATTAAAGGCTCGGTGGCACACGCCCTCTGCTGGCGACCTATATAAGGACATTGAAAGAAAGAAGATTCACTCTGGCTTTTCCAGGACTGCCTCGTGGGACTGAGCAACTGCTAGATCCTTGGACTTCCATCCACAAGTACTGCTGACTTTTGTTGGGGAGTTGGACTACAAGCTGTAAGTCATCGACAAATTCCCTAACCATATAGAGACTATCCATATGTTCTGTGACTCTAGAGAACCCTGACTAATACAGAAGTTAGTACTAGGAGTGGTTCTAGAGGAGCAGAAGTACAAGGATGAATATTTTAAAAATCTGGAGTTGGTTTGGTAATTCGTCAGCACCTTCAACTACTGAAACCACTCCAGATTCTCTTCCTCCTGGGAGTTTAGAGAATATTGGAGACCCGTGGTTGAAACTATATTTCAAGCTTAAAGAAGCTAATATCTTTGAGTATCTTGATGAATTAGATGATTCAGTGGTGTACAATACTTTCTACAAGTTGGGGAAAAAATAGAAAAATGATTTTGCTGGCTGGTTGCTCTTAGCATCTCAGGAAAAAATAATGAAGGAAAGAAGAAGTTGTGTGATAAAATAGAACAGCTCCAGATGCAAGTAAATGATCTAAAAGTTGCTAAGTGTGCCCTTGAAGAGAATCTTCTCTCTAGCAGCCATAGAGCTCAAGTTGCAGAAAATCAAACTGAAGCTTTCATCACAAGGTTGGCTGAATTACAGCAAAAATTCCAGTCTCAGCCTCAGAGGGTGTCAGAAGTTAAATTAAGGGCATTAATTGGCAAAGAATCAGATCCTATAACTTGAGATGGGGATGTGTGGGAAGACCCTGTTGAAATTGAGAATTTTGAATCTTCGGATTTTCAAGGATTTTTCCCACCTGAGGAAGTAGTACCCTCAGCCTCACCCCTTGAAATAATGCCTTCTCCATATAATGAAATTAAGCCCTCAGAGCCTGATAAACCAGCAGTGACTTTTGCTGAAGAAAATGCCAGATAAGACAATACTGATGTTTCTCAAGGCCTACCAATAGTTTCTTCTAGACCTATAACCAGACTCAAGGTAAAACAGGCACCTAGAGGGGAGGTAGAAAGTGTAGATCATGAAGAAATACACTATACTACTAAGGAACTTAATGAATTTGCTAATTTATTCAAGCAGAATATGGGAATATTCTGGGGAATATGCGTGGAAATGGATTTTAAGGGTGTGGGTTAACAGTGGAAGGAACATAAAACTAGAGCAGACTGAGTTTATCGGCATGGGTCATCTGAGTGGAGATTCTAGGTTTAATATGGAAACTTGCACAGTTAAAAAAGTGTCAGGAGTTTGAGTGGTTGACTGAAGTGTTTATCAAAAGATGGCCTACTGAAAAGGAGTTGGAGATGCCTGATATCCCTTGGCTTAGTGTTGATGAAGGGGTTTTAAGGCTTAGGGAAATTGCAATGCTAGAGTGGATACGTTGTGTAAAACCTAAGGATCCACAATGGGAAGGTCCAGAAGATATGCCCTTCATCAGTCCTTACTGGTGAGAGGGGCACCAGCACATTTAAAGAGTTTTGTTCTTCCTCTTTCCTTGTGCCAGACCTTAGAGTTGGAGATGCTGCTGCTCAATTAGATGAATTAAATTTAATGGGTTTAACTGGGCCTCAAGGTAGCAAGGGTCACATGGCCACATTGAATCGCCAGAGACAAAGTGATCATAGTTATTATAATGGACAGGGTAGAAAAAACAGTGTTTATAATGACATACCCCATAATGGTCAGTACAAGAGAGGTGGAATTTATAATGGCATGACTCGTTTGGACCTTTGGTACTGGCTAGTCAATCATGGTGTTTCCAGGCATGAAATAGATAGGAAACCTACTGCATATCTGTTTGATCTGTATAAGCAGAAAAATTCTCAAACAAATGAAAGAAAGACTGGCTACATTGGATCATGGCAAAAGGCAATCTTGGCCAGTGAATCAATTTCCAGACTTGAGTCTGTTTGCAGAGTCAGAACCCCTTGAATGAAGGGGTGGCCAAATTCCTCGGAGGAAGGATCTTGATAAGACACTTAAAAGTTTTGCTGTTAGTCTTTACCCATTTCTTCCCCAGAGGGACCTATGGCCTTTTACAAGGGTAACTGTACACTGGGGGAAAGGAAATAATCAGACTTTCCGGGGTCTATTGGATACTGGTTCTGAATTGACACTGATCCCAGGAGATTCCAAGAAACATCATGGCCCTCCAGTTAGAGTAGGAGCTTATGGAGGACAGGTGATTAATGGAGTTTTCACTGATGTCTGACTCACAGTAGGTCCAGTAGGTCCCCGAACACATCCTGTGGTCATTTCCCCAGTTCTAGAATGTATAATTGGGATAGATATACTCAGAAATTGGCAGAATTTTCACATTGGTTCCCTGACCTGTGGAGTGAGGGATATTATGGATGGAAAGGCAAAATGGAAGCCTTTAGAGTTGCCTCTGCCAAGGAAAATAATGAATCAAAAACAGTATCATATTCCTGGAGGAATTGCAGAAATTACTGCCACCATCAAGGACTTGAAAGATGCAGGGGTGGTGGTTCCCACCACTTCTCCCTTTAACTCTCCTATCTGGCCAGTGCAGAAGACAGATGGATCATGGAGAATGACAGTTGACTATCGGAAACTAAATCAGGTAGTAACTCCAATTGCAGCTTCTGTACCAGATGTAGTTTCATTACTTGAGCAAATTAACACATCTCCTGGAACCTGGTATGCAGCTATTGATCTGGCAAATGCCTTCTTCTCAGTACCTGTCCATAAGGATCACCAGAAGCAATTTGCTTTCAGTTTTGCCTCAAGGATATATTAACTCTCCTGCCCTGTGTCATAACTTAGAAGGGATCTTGATCATTTGTCTCTTCCACAAAATATCACATTGGTGCACTATATTGATGACATTATGTTGATTGGACCAAGTGAGCAGGAAGTAGCAACCACTTTGGATTCATTGGTAAAACATATGCGTATCAGAGGATGGGAAATAAATCCAACCAAAATTCAAGGACCATCTACCTCAGTGAAATTCTTAGTAGTACAGTGGTGTGGGACATGCAGAGATATTTCTCCTAAGGTGAAAGATGAGTTATTGCACCTTGCCTCTCCCACCACCAAGAAAGAAGCACAATGTTTAGTGGGTCTATTTGGATTCTGGAGACAGCACATTCCTCACTTAGGTGTGTTACTCAGGTCTATTTACCAAGTGACTCAGAAAGCTGCTAGCTTTGTGTGGGGCCTGGAACAAGAGAAGGCTCTTCGACAGGACCAGGTTGCTGTGCAGGCTGCACTACCACTGGGACCATATGATCCAGCAGACCCAATGATACTTGAGGTGTCAGTGGCAGATAGAGATGCTGTTTGGAGCCTCTGGCAGGCCCCTGTAGGTGAATCACAGAAGAGGTCTTTGGGATTTTGGAGCAAAGCTCTACTATCATCTGCAGACAACTACTCTCCCTTTGAAAAACAGCTCTTGGCTTGCTATTGGGCCTTAGTGGAAACTGAAGGTTTGACAATAGGACACCAAGTTACTATGCGACCTGAGCTGCCCATCATGAGCTGGGTGTTGTTAAACCCTTCAAGTCATAAAGTAGGACGTGCACAGCAGTAGTCTATTATCAAAGGGAAGTGGTATATACGTGATCAGGCCTGAGCAGGTCCTGAAGGAACAAGCAAGTTACATGAAGAAGTTGCTCAGATGCCTATGGTTGCTACTCCTGTTACAGTGCCATCTGCTGCCAAGCATGCACCTATAGCCCCATGGGCTGGCTGACTGAAGAAGAGAAAACCAGGACCTGGTTTACTGATGGCTCTGCATGTTATGTAGGCACAACTCAGAAGTGGACTGCTGCAGCATTACAACCCCTTTCTGGCACAACCCTGAAAGATACAGGTGAAGGAAAATCTTCACAGTGGGCAGAACTTTGGTCAGTATACATGGTATTACAGTTTGTTTGGAAGAAGAAATGGCCAGATGTATGATTGTTCACTGACTCATGGGCCATAGCCAATGGATTGACTGGTTTGTCAGGGACATGGAAAGATCACAATTGGAAAATTGGTGAGAAAGACATCTGGGGAAGAAGTATGTGGATAGATCTCACCAAATGGGCAAAGGATGTGAAGATATTAGTGTCCCATGTAAATGCTCACCAAAAGGTGACTTCAGCTGAGGAGGAGTTCAATAATCAGGTAGATAAGATTACTCATTCTGTGGATAGTCAGCCTCTTTCCCCAGCCATCCTAGTCATTGCCCAAGGGGCACATGAACAAAGTGGCCATGGTGGCCAAGACGGAGTTTATGCTTGGGCTCAGCAACATGGACTTCCACTCACCAAGGCTGACCAGCCTACAGCAGCTGCTGAATGCCAGATCTGCCAACAGCAGAAACCAACACTGAGCCCCAGATATGGCACCATTCCTCGAGGTAATCAGCCAGCAACCTGGTGGCAGGTTGACTACATTGGACCACTTCCCCCGTGGAAAAGACAACTTTTTGTTCTTACTGGAGTAGATACTTATTCTGGTTATGGAATTGCCTTTCCTGAACATAATGATTCTGCCAAAACCACCATCCATAGACTCACAGAATGCCTTATCTATCATCATGGTATTCCACACAGTATTGCTTCTGACCAAGGAAATCATTTGATAGCCAGAGAAGTGTGACAGTGGACCCACGATCACGGAATTCACTGGTCTTACCATGTTCCCCATCATCCTGAAGCAGCTGGTCTGATAGAAAGATGGAATGGCCTTTTGAAGACACAGTTACAGTGCCAATTAGGTGGCAACAGTATGGAGGGCTGGGGCAGAGTTCTTCAGAAGGCAGTATATGCTTTGAATCAGCGTTCAATACATGGTCCAGTTTCTCCCATAGCCAGGATCCATGGGTCCAGGAGTCAAGGGGTGGAAAAGGGAATAGTTTCACTCACTATAACTCCTAGTGACCCTCTAGGAAAATTTTTGCTTCCTGTCCCCACAACTTTAGGTTCTGTTGACCTAGAAGTTTTGGTTCCAGAGGGGGGAGTGTTCCTACCAGGAGCCACAACGAACATCCCATTGAACTGGAATCTCAGACTTCCCCCTGGCCATTTTGGGCTTCTAATGCCCTTAAACCAACAGGCTAAGAAAGGAATAACAGTGTTAGAAGGGGTGATAGATTCCGATTACCGTGGGGAAATCGGATTGCCTCTCCACAATGGAGGTAGGCAAGATTATGTCTGGAGTGCAGGAGATCCCTTAGGGCGTCTCTTGGTACTACCATGTCCTGTGATTAAAGTCAATGTCAAACTACAACAGCCTAATCCAAGCAGGATGACAAAGGACACAGACCCATCAGGAATGAAGGTATGGGTCAATCCTCCAGGAAAAGAGCTAAGACCTGCTGAGGTGCTTGCCAAAGGTGAAGGAAATACAGAATGGGTAGCAGAGGAAGGTAGTTATAAATACCAGCTAAGACCACGTAACCAGCTACAGAAATGAGGATTATACGTAATATGATTTCTTCTGTCTTATTTTGCTAAGGATACATTTGTCTTTCTTCCAATTTCTTTAACATCAATTGGTATTGAGACACTTAAAGAATGTTTCCAAGGGACATTGCCCCATTGTAAATTTACAAATATGTTTGCGATTGTATGAGGAACAGTTATATCATGTTAGGCATATTCATGACCTTGTTATTGTTTTATGTGGACATGAGATATTATTTGTGTCAAGGTGACAAGGGGTGGATTGTAGTGGCTATTCCTGGTTGTCAACTTGACTAAATCTGGAATGAGCTAATCAAGAATTGGAAGGCTCACCTATAATCCTAATCTGGAGGCTCAGAGATATATGTTCCTGACCTGGATCTTGGCATGGAAATCTTGAAGCATAGTGACTATGAATTTCAGTAGATTAAAATTAGGAGATCGCTGAGTTCAAGGTCATCTGGGATTAAAGGCTCAGTGGCACAAGCCTTTAATCTGGGCCACACCCTCTGCTGGAGACCTATATAAGGATATTGGAAGAAGAAAGATTCACTCTGGCTTTTCCTGACCTGCCTCGTGGAACTGAGCAACTGCTAGATCCTTGAACTTTCATCTATAGCTGCCTCATGTGACTGAGCAATTGCTAGATCCTTGGACTTCCATCCACAGCTGCCTCGTGTGACTAAGCAACTGCTAGAACTTCGGACTTCCATCCACAAGTACTGCTGTCTATTGTTGTGGAGTTGGACTACAAGCTGTAAGTCATCGACAAATTCCCTAACCATATAGAGACTACCCATATGTTCTGTGACTCTAGAGAACCCTGACTAATACATCTACCAAGGTGAACTCTCAGTTCTGAACATCTATGCATTAAATGCAAGGGCAGCCACATTTGTAAAGAAATGTTACTGAAGCTCAAAGCACACATTGAACTTTACACAACAATAGTAGGAGATTTCAACACCCCAGTCTCACAGATGGACAGATCTTGGAAAGAGAAACTAAACAGAGACACAGTGAAACTAAAAGAAGTTATGGACCAAATGGATTTAACAGATATCTACAGAATATTTCACCCTAAAACAAAAGAATATATCTTCTTCACAGTACCTAATGGTACATTCTCCAAAATTGACCATATAAATGGTCACAAAAGAGGTCTCAAGAGATAGAAGATCATTGAATTAATCCCATGTATTCTATCAGACCACCATGGACTAAGGTTGGTCTTCAATACCAACAAAAACTACAGAAAGTCCACATGCACATGGAAGCTCAACAACTGTCTACTCAGGGAAGAAATAAAGAAATTAAAGACTTTTTAGAATTTAGTGAAAATGAAGGCACAACATATTCAAACTTACGGGTCACAAGTTTGGAAAACTCATAGCCCTGACTGCCTCCATAAAGAAATTGGAGAGATCATACACTAGCAGCTTAACAGTTCACCTGAAAGATCTGAAACAAAAAGAAGCAAATATACCCAAGAGGAGTAGATGGCAGGAAATAATCAACCTCAGGGCTGAAATCAACCCAGTAGAAACAGAGAGCACTATGCAAATAATAAAAAAACTAGGGGCTGGTTCTTTGAGAAAATCAACAAGATAGATAAACCCTTGGCTAAACTAACTAGAGGGGACAGAGACAGTAATCAAATTAACAAAATCAGGAATGAAAAGGGAGCCATTACAACAGAAGCTGAAGAAGTTAAAAAAAAATCACCAGATCCTACTACAAAAGTCTATACTCATCAAAACTGGAAAATCTCAATGAAATGGATGATTTTCTTTACAGATACCTGGTATCAAAGTTAAATTAAGATCAGATTAACCAACAAAATAGTCCTGTAAACTGTAATCAAATAGAAGCAGTCATTAGAAGTCTCCCTCCCAAGACCAGATGATTTTAGTGGAGAATTCTGTCACACCTTCAAAGAAGACCTAATACCAATACTTCTCAAACTATTCCACAAAATAGAAACAGCTTCATTTCTATGAAGAACTTCTTTCTTTCTATGAAGCCACAGTTATGCTGATACCTAAACCACAAAAGGACCCAACAAAGAAAGAGAACTTTAGACCAATTTCCCTTATGAATATTGATGCAAAAACACTCAATAAAATTCTAGTAAAGCCGCGACCTCTGTTCCCGCGGACTGCGCTGGAGAGACCGGTACCCAGGCTCTCCCCCCGATATAACATCACTTGGGACACGGCCTGTTGGGGCTTCCGTCTGTGCCCGAGGGCGGGTTGGCGCTGTGGTCGTCTGGGTGCCAGATCGGCGGGCCATCGTGACCACAGGGTGAGCGGCGCCACGGAGACTGCCCTCCGCCATCTTTGCTCCAGTGACCAGGTAGTTGGGACCGCCAGGCTCAGAGACAGACAGGCATAATATCGCTTCGGTTTCAGGCAGCTTGTGTGTAACCTGCTCCCAGGTGCTGGGCTGATCTGCAGTAACCAGCGCGCCAGTTCCGCGGTGGGACCTTCTGCCTGGTGGAGGGACCCCGCGCAGGGAGGGAGCCTGCAGCTTCCCTTCCGCGACCTCTGTTCCCGCGGACTGCGCTGGAGAGACCGGTACCCAGGCTCTCCCCCCAATATAACATCACTTGGGACACGGCCTGTTGGGGCTTCCTTCTGTGCCCGAGGGCGGGTTGGCGCTGTGGTCGTCTGGGTG
Source organism: Tokudaia tokunoshimensis (assembly GCA_036184795.1). Taxonomy (NCBI): domain Eukaryota; kingdom Metazoa; phylum Chordata; class Mammalia; order Rodentia; family Muridae; genus Tokudaia; species Tokudaia tokunoshimensis. Next base: position 17,879 of record BTHU01000155.1, on the reverse strand, counting down.
CCAGATCGGCGGGCCATCGTGACCACAGGGTGAGCAGCGCCACGGAGGGTGCCCTCCGCCATCTTTGCTCCAGTGACCAGGTAGTTGGGACCACCAGGCTCAGAGACAGACAGGCATAATATCGCTTCGGGTTCAGGCAGCTTGTGTGTAACCTGCTCCCAGGTGCTGGGCTGATCTGCAGTGACCAGCGCGCCAGATCTGCTGTGGGACTTCTGCCTGGCAGAGGGACGCCCCCTCCCCCCCCAGGAGAGATCACACACCCCTGCACAGGGCAGGAGCCTGCCAGCCTCCCTTTGGCGACCTCTGCTCCAGGAATCCACTAGGCTGAGCCTTTAGATGTGCAAGGCCTCCCCAATATAAGATCACTTGGGGCAAAGCACATTAGGGCTCCAAAGTCACTCAGGAGCAGGCAGGCCCCAGAAATCGGTGCCAGGGGAATCCTGGTAATCCAGGGGGGGCAGAAATAGCTTTGCAGGCTCACAGGAGGTCCAACCAACAGCCAGTGGCAGCAGGACCAACTAACACCAGAGGTATCCAGATGGCAAAAGGCAAACGTAGGAATGTTACTAACAGTAATCAAAGTAATGTGGGACCATCCGAACCCAACTCTCCAACAGCAGCAAGTCCTGGATACCCCACCACACCCGAAAGACAAGATCTGGATTTAAAATCACTTCTCATGATGCTATTAGAGGATCACAAGAAGGACACAAATAAATCTCATAAAGAGTTACAGGAGACCATGAATCAACGGTTAGAAGCCCTTACAAAGGAAACACAAAAATCGCTTAGAGAAATGCGGGAGAACATGGATCAAAAGATGGTGGCGCACAAGGAGACAACACAAAAATCGCTTAACGAGATGAATCAACGGGTAGATGCACTCACAAAGGAATCACAAAATTTGCATAAAGAAATGCAGAAGAATATGGGTCAACAGACGGATGCCCATAAGGAGGCAACACAAAAATTGCTTAAAGAAATGAATCAACGGTTAGATGCCCTTACAAAGGAAACACGAGAACTGCTTAAAGAAATGCAGGAGACGATGGATCAACAGATGGAATCCCATGAGGAGGAAACACAAAAATCGCTCAGAGAAATGCAGGAGAACGTGGGTCATCAGGAAGAAATCCTGAAAGAGGTAATGCAAAAATACCTTAAAGAAATACAGGAAAATACAAACAAACAAGTGAAGGATCTCAGCAAATCCATCCAGGAACTAAAAAAGGAAGTAGAAACAACTAAAAAATCACAAAGGGAGACAACTTTGGAGATAGAAAACCTTGGGAAGAAATCAGGAGTCATAGATGCAAACATCAACAATAGAATACAAGAGATGGAAGAAAGAATCTCAGGTGCTGAAGATTCCATAGAAAGCATCGACTCAACAGTCAAAGAAAATGCAAAATGCAAAAAACGCGTAACCCAAAACATCCAGGAAATCCAGGACACAATGAGAAGACCAAACCTAAGGATTATAGGTATAGATGAGAGTGAAGATTTGCAACTTAAAGGGCCAGTAAACATCTTCAACAAAATTATGGAGGAAAACTTCCCTAACTTAAAGAGAGAGATGCCGATGAACATACAAGAAGCCTACAGAACTCCAAACAGACTGGACCAGAACAGAAATACCTCCCGTCACATAATAATCAAAACACCGAATGTTCTAAGCAAAGAAAGAATACTAAATGCAGTAAGAGAAAAGGGCCAAGTAACATACAAAGGAAGACCTATCCGAATCACATCAGACTTCTCACCAGAGACTATGAAAGCCAGAAGATCCTGGGCAGATCTCATGCAGACACTAAGACAGCACAAATGCCAGCCTAGACTACTATACCCAGCAAAACTCTCAATCACCATAGATGGAGAGACCAAGATATTCCATGATAAAACCAAATTTTCACAATATCTTTCCACAAATCCAGCCCTGCAACGGATAATAGGTGGAAACCTCCAATACAGGGAGAGAAACAACACCCTGGAAAAAATGAGATAATAACCTTCTTGAATCAAACCCAAAAGTAGATAACCACTCAAACATAAAGATAGCGTCAAGAATGGCAGATGGCAATAATCACTATGCCTTAATCTCTCTTAATATCAATGGTCTCAATTCCCCAATTAAAAGACATAGACTAGCAGACTGGATACGTAAACAGGACCCAGCATTTTGCTGCATGCAGGAAACGCACCTCAGTGTCAAAGACAAACACTACCTCAGAGTAAAAGGCTGGAAAACAATTTTACAAGCAAATGGCCCCAAGAAACGAGGTGGAGTAGCCATCCTAATATCGGATAAAATTGATTTTCAACCCAAAGTCATCAAAAAAGACACAGAAGGACACTACATACTGATCAAGGGAAAAATCCACCATCAAGAACTCTCAATCCTGAATATCTATGCTCCAAATGCAAGGGCACCCTCATTCGTAAAAGAAACTTTACTAAAACTCAAAGCACACATCGCACCGCACACAATAATAGTGGGTGACTTCAACACCCCGCTCTCTGAAATGGATCGTTCAGGAAAGCAGAAACTAAACAGGGACACAGTGAATCTAATTGAAGCCTTGGACCAAATGGAACTAACTGATATATATAGAACATTTCATCCTAGAGCTAAAGAATACACCTTCTTCTCAGCTCCTCATGGTACCTTCTCCAAAATTGACCATATAATTGGTCACAAATCAGACCTCAACAGATACAAGAAGATAGAAATAATCCCATGCCTCCTATCAGATCACTATGGAATAAGGGTGGTCTTCAATGGCAACAAAAACAAAAGAAAACCCACGTACACATGGAGGCTGAACAATGCTCTACTCAATGATAACTTGGTCAAGGTGGAAATAAAGAAAGAAATCAAAGACTTTTTGAAAGTTAATGAAAATGAAGGCACAACATACCCTAACTTATGGGACACAATGAAAGCAGTGCTAAGAGGAAAATTCATAGCCCTGAGTGCCGCCAAAAAGAAACGGGAGACAGCATACACTAACAGCTTAATGGCACACCTGAAAGCCCTGGAACATAAAGAAGCAAATACACCAAAGAGGAGTAGAAGGCAGGAAATCATCAAACTCAGGGCTGAAATCAATCAAGTAGAAACAAATAAAACCATACAAAGAATCAACAAAACGAGGAGTTGGTTCTTTGAGAAAATCAACAAGATAGATAAGCCCTTAGCCAGACTAACCAGAGGGCACAGAGATAGTATCCAAATTAATAAAATCAGAAACGAAAAGGGAGAGATAACAACAGAAACTGAGGAAATTCAAAAAATCATCAGATCCTACTACAAAAACCTGTATTCAACACAACTAGAAAATCTTGAGGAAATGGACAATTTCCTTGACAGATACCAAGTACCAAAATTAAATCAGGATCAAATAGACCATCTAAACCGTCCTATAACCCCTGAAGAAATAGAAGTTGTCATTGGAAGTCTTCCAACCAAAAAAAGCACAGGTCCAGATGGTTTTAGTGCAGAATTCTATCAGACCTTCAAAGAAGACCTAACACCAATACTCTTCAAACTGTTCCACAAAATAGAAACAGAAGGAACACTACCCAACTCGTTCTATGAAGCCACAATTACACTAATACCAAAAGCACACAAAGATCCGACAAAGAAAGAGAATCTCAGGCCAATCTCTCTTATGAATATCGATGCAAAAATACTCAATAAAATTCTTGCCAACCGAATCCAAGAACACATCAAAACGATCATTCACCACGATCAAGTAGGCTTCATCCCAGGGATGCAGGGATGGTTCAATATAAGGAAATCCATCAATGTAATCCACTACATAAACAATCTCAAAGAAAAAAACCACATGGTCATCTCATTAGATGCTGAGAAAGCATTTGACAAAATTCAGCATCCTTTCATGCTAAAGGTCTTGGAAAGATCAGGAATTCAAGGCCCATATCTAAACATAGTAAAAGCAATTTACAGCAAACCAGTAGCCAGCATCAATCTAAACGGAGAGAAACTTGAAGCAATCCCACTAAAATCAGGGACTAGACAAGGCTGCCCTCTCTCTCCATATCTTTTCAATATAGTACTTGAAGTTCTAGCTAGAGCAATTAGACAAGAAAAAGAGGTCAAAGGGATACAAATTGGAAAGGAAGAAGTCAAACTATCACTATTTGCAGACGATATGATAGTATACATAAGCGACCCAAAGAACTCCACCAGAGAACTCCTACAGCTGATAAACGACTTCAGCAAAGTGGCCGGATATAAAATCAACTCAAGCAAGTCAGAAGCCTTCCTATACTCAAAGGATAAGCAGGCTGAGAAAGAAGTAAGAGAAATAATACCCTTTACGATAGCCACAAACCATATTAAGTATCTTGGTGTGACGCTAACCAAACAAGTGAAAGATCTGTATGACAAGAACTTCAAGTCTCTGAAGAAAGAAATTGAAGAAGACCTCGGAAGATGGAAAAATCTGCCATGCTCATGGATTGGCAGGATTAATATAGTAAAAATGAGCATCTTACCAAAAGTAATACACAGATTCAATGCAATCCCCATCAAAATCCCAACTCAATTCTTCATAGAGTTAGAAAGAGCAATTCAAAAATTCATCTGGAATAACAGAAAACCCAGAATAGCTAAAACTATTCTCAAGAGTAAAAGAACCTCTGGGGGAATCAGTATCCCGGACCTCAAGCTGTACTACAGAGCAATAGTGTTAAAAACTGCATGGTATTGGTACAGTAACAGACATGTAGATCAATGGAACAGAATTGAAGACCCAGAAATGAATCCACACTCCTATGGTCACTTGATCTTTGACAAAGGAGCTAAAACCATCCAGTGGAAAAAAGATAGCCTTTTCAACAAATGGTGCTGGCTCAGCTGGAGGTCAACATGCAGAAGAATGCAAATTGACCCATCCTTATCTCCTTGCACTAAGCTCAATTCTAAGTGGATCAAAGATCTCCACATAAAACCAGACACACTGAAACTAATAGAAGGGAAACTAGGGAAGAACCTTGAACATATGGGCACAGGGGAGAATTTCCTGAACAGAACTCCAATAGCTTATACTCTAAGATCAAGAATAGACAAATGGGACCTCATTAAATTACAAAGTTTTTGCAAGGCAAAAGACACCGTCAAAAAGACAAAGCGGCAACCAACTAACTGGGAAATGGTCTTTACCAACCTTACATCCGACAGAGGGCTAATATCCAAGATTTACAAAGAACTCAAGAAGTTAAACTCCAGAGAGGCAAGTAACCCTATTAAAAAATGGGGTACAGAGCTCCACAAAGAGTTCTCACCTGAAGAATATCTAATGGCTGAGAAGCACCTAAAGAGATGTTCATCATCCTTAGTCATTAGGGAAATGCAAATCAAAACAACCCTGAGATTCCATCTCACACCAGTCAGGATGGCTAAGATCAAAAACACAGGAGACAGCAGTTGTTGGCGAGGATGTGGAGAAAGAGGAACACTCCTCCACTGCTGGTGGAATTGCAGGCTGGTACAACCACTCTGGAAAGCAGTCTGGCGGCTCCTCAGAAAACTGGGCATGACACTTCCGGAGGATCCGGCTATACCACTCCTGGGCATATACCCAGAGACTTTACCTGCATGCAATAAGGACACATGCTCCACTATATTCATAGCAGCCTTATTTATAATAGCCAGAAGCTGGAAAGAACCCAGATGTCCCTCAACGGAGGAATGGATTCAGAAGATGTGGTATATTTACACAATGGAATACTACTCTGCAATTAAAAACAATGAATTCACGAAATTCCTAGGCAAATGGTCAGAACTTGAAAATATCATCCTTAGTGAGGTAACCCAATCACAAAAGATCACACATGGTATGAAGTCACTGATAAGGGGATATTGACCCAGAATCTCAGAATACCCTAGACACAATCAGCATATCAATAGATTTCTAAAAAGATGGAAGGAGAGACCCCTGGTCCTGGAAAGACTGGATGTAGGGGAACGCCAGGACAGAGTAATGAGAGGGGGTTGAACGGAGAAAAGAGGGAGGGAAGGGGGCTTATGGGACTTTCGGGGAGGGAGGAAACGGGAAAGGGGAAGTGATTTGGAATGTAAATTAAAAAAATAAAATTAAATTAAATTAAAAAAAAATTCTAGTAAAATGAACCTAAGAACATCAAAGTGATCATTCATCATGATCAATAGGCTTCATCCTAGGAATGCAGGGACGTTTCAATATTCAGAAACTCCTCAATGTAATCCACTATATTAAAAAACTCAAAAAACCCCACATGGTCATTCCATTAGATGCTGAAAGGCTTTAAAAAATCCAATATCCCTTCATATTGAAAGTATTGGAAAGACAAGAAATTCAAATCTGTACTTATACACAATAAACATGGTATATAGCATAGCAATAGCCAACTAAATGGAGAGAAACTCAGGAGCAATCCCATTAAAATCAGGGACAATACAAGGCTGCCCACTCTCTCCCTATTGGTTCAACATAGTATTTGAAGTTCTAGTCAGAGCAATTAGACAGCAAAAGGAAAACAATTGGATGCAAATTTGGAAGGAGGAGGTCAAGATATCACTATTTGCAGATGATATGATAGTATACTTAAGTGACCCCCAAAATTCAACAAGAGAGCTCCTAGAGGTGATAAACAACTTCAGCAACATGGCTGGCTATAAAATCACCTCTAACAAATCAGTAACCATTGTCTATGTAAAGGAAAAAAGTGCTAAGAAAGAAATTAGAGAAACAACAACCTTTGTAATAGTCATAGATAATATAAAATATCTTAGTGTGACTCTAACCAAGCAAATGAGAGTTGTGTATGACAAGAACTTCAAATGCCTGAAGAAAGAAATTGAAGAAGACCTCAGAAGATAGACTGCTCATGGTCGTGAATTCGCTGGATTAATATAGCAAAAATGGCCATTTATTGAAAGCAATTTATATTTTGAATGCAGTTCCCATCAAAATTCCCACTTAATTCTTTACAGAGTTAGAAAGAGAAATTCTTAAATTCATTTGAAAAAAAAAACCCAGGATAGCAAAAACTATTCTCAACAATAAAAAACTTCTGGGGGAGTTACTATCCCTGACCTCAAGCTATACTGATAAGGTACAGAGACAGGCAGGTAGATCAATGAATAGAATTGAAGATCCAGAAATGAACTCACACACCTACAGTAACTTGGTCTTTGACAAAGAAGCTAAAACCATCCAGTGGAAAAAAGACAGCATTTTCAACAAATGGTGCTGGTTCAACTGGCATTCAGCATGTAGAAGAATGCATATTTATCCATTCTTATCTCCTTATACAAAGCTCAAGTCCAAGTGAATCAAGGACCTCCACATAAAACCAGATAAACTTAATGTAATAGAAGAGAAAGTGGGGAAGAGCCTCAAACACATGGGCACAGGGGAAAATTTCCTGAATAGAACATCAATGGCTTGTGCTCTAAGATCATCAGTCGACAAAATAACATTATAGAATTTCAAAGCTTCTGTAAGGCAAAGGACACCGTCAATAGGACAAAATTGCAACCCACATATTGGGAAAAGATCTTTACCAACCATTCATGTGATAGAGGGCTAATGTCTAAAATATAGAATGAACTCAAAAAGTTAGACTCTAGAGAACCAAATAACCCTATTAAATCTGAGGTACAGAGCTAAATAAAGAATTCTGATCTGAGGAATCACAAATGGCTTAGAAGCACTTTAAGAAATGTTCAACATCCTTAGTCATCAGGGAAATGCAAATCAAAATGACCCTGAGATTCCACCTCACACCAATTAGAATGGCTAAGATAAAAAATGCAGGTGACAGCAGGTGTTGGTGATGATGTTGGGAAAGATAAACCCATCTTCATTCCTGATGAGACAGTAAGTTAGCAAAACCACTTTGGAAATCAATCTGGTAGTTCTTGAAGAAATTGGAAATAATTCTACCTTAAGATCCAGCTATACTACTACTGGGCATATACCCAAAAGATGCTCCACCAAATAACAGGACAAATGCTCTACTATGTTTATCACAGCCTTATTTATAATAGCCAGAAGCCAGAAACAACCCAGATGTCCCTCAACAGAAGAATGAATGCTGAAAATTTGGTACATTTACATGAAATGCAGTACTACTCAGTGATTAAAATAATAACTTCATGAAATTTTCAGGCAAATGGATGGAACTAGAAAATACCATCCTGAGTTAGGTAACACAGACACAAAAGAACTCACATGGTTTGTACTCACTGATAACTGGAAATTATCCCAATATATCACAATGCCTATGATACAACCTACAGACCATATGGAGCTTAGGATGAAGGAAGACCAGGATGTGAGTGTTTCAGTTCTGCATTGAAGGGGGAACAGGGTTATCAATGGAGGTGGAGAAAGAGGGAACGTAGGAGAGAAAGAGAATTGGGAGGAAACAAGGTGGGTCAGTATCAGGTACTGGAAGTGACTGGAGAACAGTACAGAAGGTCAGAAAATCAAATGCAAATATGCAGCAGTGGGGGAAGAGAAACTGAAGATAGCCACTAGAGGTTCCCAGACACCAGGGAAACGTGAGGCTCCCAGGACTCAACAGGATTGTCTTTAGCAGAAATGTGTGCAGTGAAGGGAGATAGGACCTGTAGAGACTACCTCCAGTAGATAGGCAAGACCCCTGGTAGAGGGATGTGGCCCACCTATCTCAAAACTTTTAACCCAGAAATGTTGCTGTCCCCCCAAAAAAAGCCAGGTACAAAAAATGGAGCAGAGCCTGAAGGAAGTGCTATCAATTGGAACTGCCTAACCTAGGATCCATCTTGTCTGCAGACACCAACCCCAACACTATTGATGTTGCAGAGAGATGTGCTTGCTGACAGGCACCTGGTGTGGCTGTTCCTTGGAAGGTTCTGCCAGCAACTGACCAATGCAGATGTGGATGCTTGGAGCCATCTATCAGACTGAGCTCAGAGTTCCCAGTGGGTTAGCTGGCAGAACAACTAGAGGAGCAGAGGGGTATTGCATCCCCATAGGATGTATAATGTCAGCTGTCTGGACTACTCAGTGTTTCTAGGAACAAGACTGCCAACCAAGGAGTGTACAGGGAGGGATCTATGGCTCCAGATATATATGTAACAGAGGATAGCCTTGTCTGGCATCAATGGGATGGGAGGCCCTCAGTCCGGTGGTTCTCTGATGTCCTAGGATGGGGGATTCTGTACCAGTGGGGTAGGTGAGGGTGGATGGGTGGGGGAGGACCTTCATTGAGGCAAAGATGAGGGGTTAGTGGGCAGGTGTAAGATGGAAGGTTTGTGGACGGGTAACTGGAAAGTGGGATATCATTTGAGATATAAACAAATGGAATGATTATTATTAATAATAATAACAATGATATTACTAATAACAACAAAAATAATAAAAAGTCTATAGCCTTTAGTAGAAGGTAGAATAGAAAGTAGAACATTTGACAAAGGAACTCTGGAATTCAGGCATAGGGAGATTTGCCACCTGACACAGGGGAAATTGTACATATGAAACTGAAGAGAGCGTGAGAAATACTTCCAGAGTTTGCTTTGGCTGACTTCCTGTTTATAATTAATCAAGAATGTATCTGTAGGAATCTGCCTTTGTTTTAATTAAGACCTGACTTATAAACTGCCAGGTTCCTGTGCTTATGCATATGTCCTTGAGAGACAATCTCTTGCCTGGAGGATATGGCTTTAGTCAAACACATACTATGTACTATAAACTTGCCATGTAAGGATTTGTGGTCATTATTTATCTTCCTGGAATTGGTCATGTTTTGTGTTGCTTGCCTTTAAAAGACACTGAGATAATACACTTGGTGTTGGCATGGTTTTGACCTGCAGACCTCCTATATCTGTGTCTTACATTTTCTTTCTGCCTTTTCTATAATCATTCTCTCTCTCCCAGTCTTGGTTCTCATGTTGAATGACTGCCTAGCTCCAGCAGAATTGTACCCAGCATGAGGCTTGACTACAGGGGCTACAAATGACTTTGGACTTCTGACTCTCTCATCTCTATCTCTTGAGTACTGAGACCCAGGTGTGTGCTGCCACACTTGCCTCACAGAGTGGTTTGTTATAAGAGGGAGTACAGCTCATTCCTCTTTCTTGCTTTATTTTGACCCTATGAACCTTTCCACATGTGCTTTTTATCAGTTAAGCAGTGAGATGGCTGAACCACAACAGAACTGATAATGGATTCATAAGCATTAGAGACCCTAATAAGTCCACTGGGAAATTCACACAGAAGATAAATTCTTTCAGCAAGCTAATACAAAATTAACTAAAAAAAATCAGTACTCCTTTTCTATACAAATAACAAGCAGAATGAAAAAGAAATCATTGAAATGACATCCTTCACAATAGCTTCAAATAATGTAAAATATCTTGAGTTTCTCTAACCAAGCATGTGAAAGACTTGTATGGTAAAATCTTCAAGTCTTTGGAGAACAAAACTGAAGATATCAGAAAATGAAGAGATCTCCTATGCTCATGGATGACTAGGCTTAACATAGTAAAAAAATGTGCATCTTACCAAAGGCAATCTATGGATATGTAGGTGTAGATTTTTTAAAACCTATTTTTAATATGGATTCTTAAATGCTTTAACCTCCCCTTTTGTCCATCACCCACATAGCAGAAAAGAAAAGTTAATAGAACAAAGGAGGATATGGATCTGTTTAGAAATAGTTCTTTGGAGCAAATTTAATCTTCATTGCGAGGATATCAGCAGTTTATTTTACATGAATCAGCAGTGGCAGCTCAATACAGAAGAAATCATGAGGCTGTGCCAGACAGCTGAGTCTGGGGAAACAGCAAGAAGCTTCCAGAACAGCACTAGAAGTACTTTGGTGGAGTTTCTGTCTATGAAGTCATGATAAACAATGATCAGCAAAGAATGACAAGGTGAACCAATACCATATAGTGTAATCAGCAAAACCCAGCATCAGCAAAGCCCAATAATGACCAGCAAGGAATGGAAAGGCATACCAATACCACACATCATCATCCATTGTCTGTTGGGTTATATTTATTCTCTTTTCAAACATCATGTGTTCTCTCAAGTGTCTGCTCAAGTGAAACATTACATGCCCACTTTCCAGGCTGCTTTTAGAGAAACACTACATGTCTATTCTCAGCAAAAACATCTTTTCATAAGACAGTTTCCTTAAAAACATAACATGATACAACTGAGTCTCCAAAGAAACCAGAAATTTTTACTTCATGGATATAATGCAATCCACATCAAAATTGCAAAACAATTATTTCTCAGATCTTGGTAGAACAATGCTCAGCTTCATATGAAACAAAACAAAACACACACAGAATAACACAGATAGACAGGCAGGCAGGCAGGCAACACATACAGAAATAGCTAAAACAATTTTGCATTATAAAAGAACTGCTGGATTTCTCACCATTCCTATTTAAAATTGTACTACAAAACTATAGCAATAAAAACAGCATGGAATTTGCAGAAAAACAGACAGGCAGATAATTGGAATTGAACTGAAGACCAAGACACAAATCTACACCCTATGAACACTTGATTCTTTACAAAGAACCCTAAATTATACAATGGAAAAAAGAAAGCATCTTCAACAAATGACACTAGAATAACTGGATGTCCACAGGTAGAAGAATGCAAATAGAGCCATATCTATCATCTTATCCAAATTCAAGTCCCAGTGCGTCAACAACCTCAATATAAAGTGTAACTTTAATTTTTCAAAGACTACTTTTAATGATGTCTGTTAAATACTTTCACCTTCCTTCTAGCCCACCACCCACCAGACGTAGTGAAAAAGGAAGGTTATTGTGATACAGGAGACATTGACCTGTTTAGAAATGCTTCTTTGGAGCAAATGACATCTCTGTTGTCAGGAAATTAGCAGTTTCATTCACAAGCCAGGAACAGCAACTCGATACACTTGAAAATATTTCATGGATGTACCAGCAGTCCAGCCCAGTAGTGTCAAGATAGCAGAAGCAGTAGTATGACCTGGCAGAGACATCTGGCCTTGGCTGAATCAACACAAGTCAGTAGGAGGGATTGGGATCAGCAGGAACACCAGGAGAAATTCTCTGCTGTGCCTTTATCAATGAAGTAAAGATCAGCAAAGATTCAAGAGCAAGAAGCATTGCAGAGCTAGCTCTAACAGCAAAGCCTTCTCATAGTCTGTTGAGTATTTTTCATACTCCCTCCAAACATGACAAGTCCTCTACTGGTCTTGCTTCACCAAGTGACTTGCAGCACTTGAGTTTGTCTTAGTAAAACTCCATGTGAATCTGCAATAGAGCCATTTCTACCACCCTACACAAGACAACAAACTCCTCTCACAGTCCATTGAATCCTTTTTATACACCTTCCAAACATGCTTCATCATGTGACTTGTATCAGCTGACATCACTCTGCCAATCAGCTTGAGTCTTGGAAAGAAATCTATTGATATGCTGATTGTGTCTAGGGTATTCTGAGATTCTGGGTCAATATCCCCTTATCAGTGACTGCAGGCTGGTACAACCACTCTGGAAAGCAGTCTGGCGGCTCCTCAGAAAACTGGGCATGACACTTCCGGAGGATCCGGCTATACCACTCCTGGGCATATACCCAGAGACTTTACCTGTATGCAATAAGGACACATGCTCCACTATATTCATAGCAGAAGATGTGGTATATTTACACAATGGAATACTACTCTGCAATTAAAAACAATGAATTCACGAAATTCCTAGGCAAATGGTCAGAACTTGAAAATATCATCCTTAGTGAGGTAACCCAATCACAAAAGATCACACATGGTATGCAGTCACTGATAAGGGGATATTGACCCAGAATCTCAGAATACCCTAGACACAATCAGCATATCAATAGATTTCTAAAAAGATGGAAGGAGAGACCCCTGGTCCTGGAAAGACTGGATGTAGGGGAACGCCAGGACAGAGTAATGAGAGGGGGTTGAACGGAGAAAAGAGGGAGGGAAGGGGGCTTATGGGACTTTCGGGGAGGGAGGAAACAGGAAAGGGGAAGTGATTTGGAATGTAAATTAAAAAAATAAAATTAAATTAAATTAAAAAAATATTGATAAATTAAAAAAAATAAAATAAAATAAAATAAAATAAAATAAAATAAATGGCTAATCCAACTTGTTTCTTAGGATCATTTGCTTGGAAAATATTTTCCAGCCTTTTATTTCAGGTAGTGTCTGTCTTTGGCACTGATGTCTGTTTCCTGTATGCAGCAAAATGCTAGATACTATTTACATATCCAGTCTGTTAGCCAATGTCTTTTTTGGGGGGAATTGAGTCCATTGATGTTGAGAGATATTAGGGACCAATGATTGTTGCTTCCTGTTATTTTCATTGTTAGAGGTTGAATTATGTTTCTGTGTTTCTCTTCATTTGGGTTTGTTGTGAGAAGATTGATGTCTTCCTTTTTCTTGGTGCGTAGTTTCTTGGGTGTAGTTTCCCTCCTTGTGTTGGAAATTTTCCTTCTATTATCCACTGTAGGTCTGGATTAGAGGAAAAATATTTTTTAATTTGGTTTTGTCTTGGAATACCTTGACTTCACCATCTATGGTAATTTCGAGTTTTGCTGGATTTAGTAGCCTGGGCTAGCATTTTTGTTCTCTTAGGGTATGTGTGACACCTTCCCAAGGTCTTCTGGCTTTTAGAGTCTCTATTGAAAAGTTAATGTAATTCTGATAGGTCTGCATTTTTATGTTACTTGATATATTCTCCTTCTGCTTTCAATATTCTTTCTTTGTTCTGTACATTTGGTGTTTTAATTACTATATGACAGGAGGAATTTCTAGTACCATCTGTTTGGTGTTATGTAGGTTTCTAGTATGTTTGTGGGCATCTCTTTCTTTAGGTTAGGTAATGTTTCTTCTACAATTTTGTTGAAGATATTTGCAGACCCTTGAGTTTCCCAACACTATTCTTCACTCTATTCTATACTTATTATTCTTAGGTTTGGCCTTTCCATTGTGATCTTATTTCTTGAATGTTTTGAGTTAGAACCTTTTGACTTTTTGTATTTTCTTTGAATGTTGCGTCAATGTCTTCTATGGTATCTTCTACACCTGAGATTCTGTCTTCTATCTCTTGTATTCTGATGGTGATAATTTCATCTGTGATTCCTGCTCTCTTTCCTAGGTTTTTCATCTCCAGGGTTGTCTTCTTTTGTGTTTTCTTTAATGTTTCTATTTCCATTTTTAGATCCTAGATGGTTTTGTTCAATTCCTTCACCTGTTTTATTGTGTTTTCCTGTATTTCTTTAATAGATTTATGTGTTTCCTGTTTAAGGGTATCTACTTGTTTACCTATGTTTTCCTGTATTTCTTTAAGTGAGTTTTTCTGTCCTTCTTAAAGCCCTCTATCATCTTCATGAGATAAGAATTAAGAACCGAGTCTTGCTTTTCATGTATGTTTGGGTATCCAGGGCCTGGTGTGGTGGGAGAACTGGATTCTGATGTTTCTAAGTAGTGTTTGTTTCTGTTGCTATGTTCTGATTCTTACACTTGGCCACCTAGTTATCTCTGGTATTAACTGGTCTTCTGTCCCTGAGTGGAGCCTGTACTTCCTGTGATTCTGTGATCCTAGATGTGTCAGAGCACCTGTGTTTTCAAGCTTCAACTGGATATGGGTTGAGTGGGTGGGGATCCAGAGCAGAGGCTCAGCTCCAGGCCCAGGTGCAAACACAAAGGAGGCCATAGTCTTTTTATTTTGACCAATAAGAAAGTGGCTTAAATAGGCAAGGAATGACAGAGACACATCTTCACACAGTACAAAAACATTACCCCCAACAGAGTATTTCTTTGTACCGAGAGCTTTTCCAGAATCCAAGCTGGGCAAGCACCATCCAGGTGGCACTAGTAAGCCCAAGTCATTATAGCTCAAGCAAGTAAGAAATGATTGGAGCCCTTGGTTATTGTGAGGATATGAGTTCAAGAGTTTAGACCAATGGTGAGAAGCATGTGGTTGCAAGAAAGGAGGCTAGTTCTGGGAAGGAATGGATACTCTACATTAGCCATGATTTCAAGTTAGATATTAGATTTTGAAAAAGTAGTCCTGGGCTAGGGATGTAGCTCAGTAGGTAGAGTCTTGATTGCCCACCATGCACAGAAAGTGTGAGAGGTAAACACTAGATCAGAAATTTATGTCTCAGAATGTTTTGTGTATGCACATTTTTGTATTATCTACCTTACCCAGGGACAAATGGAACATTTTGTTGAAAATCCAAAAATCATTGAAGACCACTTGATAATTAATCCCATTTCTGTCCACTTAGAAGACATTTCCAGGGCCAGACAGATGGCTCAATGATTTAAGAGCATTAATTGCTCACCCAGAGGATGTGGGTTCAATTAGTAGCATGTACATGGCAGCTCACAACTGTCTGTAATTCCAGCTCTTCTTGCCTTTTTTTTAAGACTGGGTGTCTGCATATGACTCTGGCTGTCCTGGAACTTGCTCTGTGTATCAGACTGATCTCAAACTCATGTAATTCTGCCTACCTCTCCCTCCAATGTGCTGGACTTTAAGCAATGTGCCACCACTGTGAGCCTGCAAATTTTTCTTTAATGTTTTAACTTATGCATGTGATTGTTTTGCCTGCATGGATAGATTTGTATCATGAACGTGCCTCCCACATAGACAAAATAAGACCAAGAGACAATACCATTCTGGAAGGAATAAAACAAAAAAATAACCAAATAAACAAACAAAAACCATGGGGAAAGATTTGGTCACAAGAGAGAATTCACCCAGTTTATAAGACCAAGGAGCAGAAATAAGATGAGGAAAGGTCCTGGTCTCTGTCTGAAACATTGTGGGCCTGTGTACCGGAGGCTTTCCACAGAGATCTCTGGCCCAGCCAAATGTGAGGGTTCAGGCAAAGGGGAGGAGTGCAAGCAGGAAGGGGAAGTCGCCTCCTCTGCCTCTGCTTCTGCAGCTGGCTCCATCGCGGTTACTCCATATCACCCTGCACTGAGTTGAGCTGCGATGGACTGATGAGGTGCCAATGAGCCAGTGAGGAGTGCAGGGGAGCTTCAGGCAGAGCAGACCTCTTCCCGAACAGCAGTGTTACAGCATTTATGATGGAAGCTCTCAGACAATGGACTAGTTCTCACACACCACTATTCCTTCCAGATAGGATTCTTATATACAGTTTTGTGGTGGGTCAGGGTCTGAAAACAGGTACTTCTCATTGGCTTGTCTGAGAGCATGGAGATACCATATCTGCATGTGGGATGGCTTGGTGCTGCTCCTATATGACTGATGGACACAGACATCTCTTGGGGAGGTTGGGGAAGGCTGTAGCCAGGACAAGAGGCAGAGGCCCAAGGGACTTGGCCAAACACCTGCTGTTCCTTGCAGGCAACAATCACCTGCTGGGTCACCAGGGTTTTAAGCCTGCACTTAAATAAGCAGAGACCAGTCTGCCTAACACAACTCATCATCCCAAAATTCCCCCTTTTTCTTTTCATAAAAAATTATAAATACCAAATGTTTTGGGATTAAAAAACACTTACATATAAATGAACCAAAGAAAAAAATGTCTTGAAAAATGTTAGACACTGAAAAACATGCAAATAAAATTCTGCTCACTAAAATTTCCCATATAAACCAAGAGAGGTGTGCAGGAACTCTGTGTCCTCTAGTGAATGTCTGAGCAAAGAGATCTGGAATAAAAGGATTTGGCTACCCATTTCTGCAACAAAATCCCTGAGAAAATTCAAAGAGACTTGGTGTCTGACATCTCAATCCACATTTGCTTTGCCTTGTTGCTTTGCATTTATGAATATAAATACCAAGATGGTATTGTGATGGACATACCAAGATGGACATGTGATGGACATGGATCTGTTTACCACATGGGATCCTGAAAGGAAAGACAAGCACAGGAGAGGGGTTGAGACTCCAAAATCTCCCTAAGGATCTGCTTATGACCTGACATCTTTGCACTTAGCCTTACTCCCAGACATCCCACTACTTCCCAACAGCATCCAGACTTGTAACATATGAACCTGAAACACAAGAAAAGGAATCACTGAGTAAGCATTACTAATAATCTCATTGACATTAAAAGACTATTGTCAAGAGCTGGAGAAATAGGTAAGTGGTTACAAGGATGGCTGTTATTCCAGAGGACGTGGTTTGGTTCCCAGCACTTATGTGGTAGCTAATGTCTATCACTCCAATACCAGAGGATGCAATGCAATTATCTGGTTATGGAGGAAATGCACACAAATCACACACAGAAAAACACACAGGCAAAGCACCCATACACACATGTAAAAATCTCAAAAAATTAAATGGTGAAAAATAATATGAAGAAATCTCACCAATTCAAAAACCTACATGAAACAAACCAGTTTTTTAATACGTATTTGTATTTAGTGTGCACTGGTGTTTGTCCTGCATGTATGTTTGTATGATGAAAGAGGATCCACTGCCCCTGAGTTACAGACATTTATGAGCTGCCATGTGGCTGCTGGAAATTGAACCTGGGTCCTTTGGAAGAACAGCCAAGGCTCTTAAACATTAAGCTATTTCTCCAGCCCCCAGACAAGTTCTTTTAAAGACACAATCTATTTGGAGACTTATCAAGGAAGAAATGATCTGAACAGATGTAATCACCTTGCCAGATTGGGTCTTCTCTTCATATGTGCTCATATCAAGGAAAATGTTGTAATAAAGGAAGCTTAGATCTGGCATGCAGGAGCTGGGTGGACATAGGATGGAGTTTTCCTGATGAACATAGAGAATTTCATAGAACAGCCATAGCAAGAAAACTCTCTAGGATTGTGATGTCACAAGACACCATAGGTTAGTATGGAATGACTTCAGA